>JAOUWY010000003.1:7045339-7057621 GCA_025728095.1 Prietella phreatophila
GTGTGTGTGTGTGTGTGTGTGTGTGTGTGTGTGTGTGTGTGTGTGTGTGTGTGTGTGTGTGTGTGTGTGTGAGCACGTGCATGTGGATCATGTGGTCATTAGCAACTGTTTTTCAGTTGCGCCCACCTAACAGTACCCAAATTCTTTACTCAAGTACTCATTTAAATAAATTCTAATTTAATCTAATTTTGCTAATTTCTAACTTTAACAATACAAACTGCCTTGATAAAAGCAAAGTGTACGTTGCAGATAGATTTCAGTAGATGACAGGTATTAAGAGATAAAGTATGGAGTTGTCTGATGCTACAAAAAAATCACTTCATGGCTTTACAAATATATGATAATGGAGAAATGTAGTTATGATTGAAAATGGAGTAAGAAGTAGATTTTTTCATTTAGTAAGTAAAGGTGAAAAGTATAAGGTGAAAGAAAACTCAAGTAATATATAGCTACTAAAAAAAATCAGACTCAATTATGTTAAGTTCTCTTCTCAAGCTGTGATTAGCAGTGTAAATAATATAGGAGAAAGACAAACCTGCCTCTAACTCAGGTGGTCTGTTAAGGTTAAGAATGAAACTGTTAGAAGCAACGTTCTGAAAATCATTTCTAACAGTCTGTGGTCAAAATCTATCTGAGGTCAGGAGTCCAAAACAGCAAAACATCTCAGAGTACCTCTCTCTGAGATGCTAGTGATGCTACAGCCAGTTGTGCACTACTCCTGGTTCATGTATACACACAGGAAGATGGAGTTAATCTTTTATTCCAACTGCTTTATTATCCCACGACAGCTGATGAAAAAACATCCAATGAAACAAAGCTTTTGCCCTTCTTGGCCTGACTAACGGATGGGAATTCTTTGACAGAAATGTCTAGAAAAAATTTAGACAAAAAAAGAAATGAAAAAAAGTTTAGAAACATTGTAACTTACAGCATGTTCCTGTAATTAAAGCTCGTATTAGATTCAATGTTTTTTATTCAGGATGTACCAAATGGAAAATTCTGGGCCGAAAACTGAAACTGAATTTTTTTTTTAAATAGCTTTAAAATAGTTTTAAAATAGCTTTTTGTATAATTGTATTAATACTAAACTTTTTAATTCATTTCATGAATTTAATGAATATGAATTGAATACCTACAAACCAGTAAAATGATCACACTTTTATTGAAATGAACACACCAAAACAATATTAAATATAGTATACTTTATTCAGTTCTGTAACAATCAAATTTAGCAGATAATTTTTTTTATCCAATTTTCCAAATAATGTAAAGTTCTAGAAAACTATTGTTATGCAAAACACGTAATGAACTAGGCCTTTATTCTTTTCATGTGAACGTATTTCTACATGAATTAAAGATTATTGTGCAAAACAGCAGCAATAGAACTAAAACCAACCTCAAACTGTAAACAACAGAACAAAGATTTGCAGGGCACCACGAATTTGAATGTATTTGCTATACACAGAGCAAATTGGACTGCTTTCTATCTAAGGAAAAGTGGCAGGTTTGTCTTCAAGAACAGAAGTTTCTCTGATTTCTGGCAGGAGAGACGCTTCCTCTTCTCATCAAGAACATGAGATGCTGCACTGAGTAGTCTCTCACACTCTTTGCTGGGGCTTGGGGCAGATAAATACCTGAGTGCAATCCTTGCAAACAATGGGAAACGTAGCTGCGCTTGTTGTAGAATCTCGTCAAACATGTCAGACACTAAGGGAGTTTGTACCCATCACTTTCTCCGGCACACTCTGCTCTGTGCTGCCCATCTGATCCAGATGCGTTCATCGCCTCCAGCAACGCCTGTATCATTTCCCGTGCACGCTGCTTTTTCTTCGCATCAAAGTAATGTTTAAATCGCGGCCCTAGTAATGTTGCAATGCAATAATAAACGTCGAGAGTATATATTTTCGGCCTTTCTCTTTCTGCCAATAACCAAACATGCAACTTCCGTGCATCCATATTTTATATGCATTAATTATTACTCTGTCTGTCATGAATCTGAGAGGATTTGCCTGTCAAAACAAAGTTCCTTTAATACACCTTTACACGGGTTTCTTTAAAACCCGTCACGTTCTCTTGTTCGTGGTTGTCAGTGTGGAAAGGCTCGCACTTGATGAATGTTGTAGCCCTTAATTCGGCAGATAAGCAAATGCATTCCTACGGAGCTGCAATTGTGTTCGTCTCTCATGCTCTGGATTGAGCACCAGATCTGCGTCGGTCCCCAGATGCTGACGCCGGTAGCGTTGTCTTTTAACATGACATGCAAAAACAGCACGGCCAATTAAAGATTAAACACGACACTGACATTACAAAGGAAGACCAACCCCCGAGACGCCTAGAGAAACTTGGCAAAGGAAAACAGCGCCTGGCGGCTATGTGGTTAGATAATCTGTAGGACGCAAATGAAATCTGAATGTGTGCGTGTGTGTGTTGTGTGTGTGTGTGTGTGTGCAGCACATCAATAACGAGCACATCCATGGGGAGAAGAAGGAGTTTGTGTGTCGTTGGGAGGAGTGCTCCAGAGAGCAGAAGCCCTTCAAGGCCCAGTACATGCTGGTGGTGCACATGCGCAGACACACAGGAGAGAAGCCACACAAGTGCACTGTGAGTGAAAGTATCCGGTCACAGACACACTTAAACACAGGTTTTTTTATTTGGACACATCCTCAAGACATGCAATATGTTTATGTCTACACACATACATCACACACTATCCGAAGTATTAAATACAGTCATTAAATACAGTCAGACCTAATTTTTGAGTTTTGTGTAAAATGATGTCAAATATGCCTTTTTTCTTCTGCTGTTTTGTGCTGTTCCAATGCATTTAAAGGTAATAAACATGTGTATACCAAAACATTTGTCATTGCAACACTTTTCTGGGAGAAATGGTGCATTTTCTGAAAATGTTCCAGGGGTGCCAATAAATTCGTCCATGACTGTATATGCTTTGGTGTTGTTGATCTCTATTCATCTTCTATTTTTCAAAATAATACTGTCAGTGGAATATGTTTGTGGTTTTGGTTTATGGATTGTGTGTGTTGCAGTTTGAAGGCTGCTTGAAGGCGTATTCACGTTTGGAGAACCTGAAAACACACCTTCGCTCACACACTGGGGAGAAACCATACGTGTGTGAACACGAAGGCTGCAACAAGGCCTTTTCCAATGCCTCGGACCGAGCCAAGCATCAGAACCGCACACATTCCAACGAGGTAAACATCCAAGTGCGCATGCACCCAAACTGGGAAAAGAATCAATCTATACAAACATACACGTCAGAAACTTAGATATCCCTTTTCAGCTGTCACGGTGCTGGTATAGTGTCTGGAGCTGTTGTTTATTCAATCTTCTTTAAGATTTGCCTCAGGTTTCCACAAGTGTATGCCCTTAACTTTCAGGCTAATAATCAATTATGGATTTGAACGATCACAGCATGGTGGTGCAGCAGGTTGTGTTGCTGCCTCACAGATCCAAAGTCCCTAGTTTGATCCTAGTCACGAGTAACTGTCTATCCAGAGTTTTCCAAGTTCTCACCATATCCATGTGGATTTCCTTCAAGTTCTCCGGTTTCCTTGTAGAAACAACATTGTTAGGTGGATCGTCTCTGCTAAATTGCCCTTAGGTATGAATATGTGTGCATGGTGCGCTGAGATACATTAGCATGCATCCAGGGTGAGTTCCCACCTCACATGGGATAGACTCCAGATCCACCACATCCCTGACCAGGATATAGACCACTACAGTGGACTAGTTCAACAAACAGGCTTCATATAAAAACCATAATGAACTTTCTTTTCCGTTCACACTATCCGTTGTTACCCAGATGAGGATGGGTTCCCTTCTGAGTCTGGTTCCTCTCAAGGTTTCTTCCTTTTAACATCTTTGGGAGTTTTTCCTTGCCACAGTCGCCACCAGCTTTCACAACTGGGATTAATCCAAGCACTTAAAATCTCTATCCTGTGTTTATATATTTCTGTAAAGCTGCTTTGAGGCAATGTCCGTTGTTCAAAGCGCTATACAAATAAAATTGAATTGAATATAGCATTTATAGAAGGTAGAGGCGCAAAAATTCTTGTCATCTTTAGCTCACTTTTAGTTCATTTCAACTGCCATTAAAATTTGTTCATGGGTCCAGACGAGTGGTGTATTGCTACTGGAACCAAACCAATGCTGCCGATACTTATGTTGTGTGGATGAACCAGAAGCAGTGTACATTGAAAAAGTACTAATAGCAAGTGACATTAAACAGTGTTGTTTCGTAATTCTGCTACTCATCGCACTTTAGCTAATCCTTTTCCCAGTGGCACCAACTGCCTAATTCAATGTAAATATACCATTTTCATCATACAGTTTCAAATTAAGGCCAGAACTAGATTTGTTTGTGCACTCCCTCATCATGCCTAGTGATTGCTCCTCCATGCCCAACCATGTCCCATTAACGAGCTCTGCATGCAAGTGTGTGTTCAAATAATGAGGTGTGGAACTAATGAGCATGACAGCCCACAGTGCATTAGTAAGAACAAAGCACAGTCCTTGCGGAGAGACCACCTGCTGATCGCAAATACAAAATGAAACCCTGCGCCATTTCAGCCCTCAGCATATCCATCATGGCCTAAAGAGAGAGAAAACAAGACAGAGGGAGAAACAGAGATGCATTCATCACAACTTTTTCAGCATACAGTCATGAATCAGGAACACTTAGTGTTGACAAAATCAACATGGCGGTGCCTCACTATGTAATCAATTCCTCTAAGTCTTCAAATGAAACATCAATTGAAGCTAATCAGAACAAAGGGCCAGATAATGTTTGCATTAAAAAGTCGCTTGTTAAAAAAAAAAAAAAGATGATGTCAGAGATCACAATGAAGAAAAACTTTTTTGCAGTGTAACAGTCAAAAAGTACATGAAGAACCTCGAACAATATCCGCTCAGATATTTTTTCAAATCAGTTTTTTCCCCCACCCATAATGTAAACAACGTCTCGCTCTGAATGTAAATTAAGGATAATGACTGAAGTGATCACTTTCCGTTCTCACATTATTGATGTTACAGGTGTGACCACCCAAATGGTGAGGTGATATGATTGTCTAGAGAGATGTCTTTTTGACTGATAATTATGGTCACATACCCCTTTGTTCAGGGATGGTTCTTGCTATCCAAATGATCTCTGCTACTTTCTTCCAAGCCTTACTTTTCATTATAATGTCTCTAGAAAGATTTAATGAGAGGTCAAACAATATATGACAAGGTAAGATGAGACCATGGTTATAGATTTTTCTTCCTTTTTTGCATTTCAAACAGTAAATTAGTAGTAATTGCAGGTAGGATCTAACATTGTTTGTGGGGGACTAAAGAAATATCATAGGATTAGTCTGAGGAATCACTCGGGCCAACTGTTTTGAGTTATCACATCATCCCTAATTTGCATAGAAATGAGAAAATCTCAATTAAAATGTTGTTTGTTATGCTGTATCTTTGTCGCTTGGATGCTGAGCTCTATTTGTCTTTGCAGAAACCATATGTTTGTAAGATTGCGGGTTGTACCAAGCGCTACACAGACCCGAGCTCTCTCCGAAAACATGTTAAAACCGTGCATGGCCCAGAGGCACACGTCACCAAGAAACAGCGTGGTGACCTGATGCCCCGACCTCAGCCCCCACCACGAGAGAATGGGGAAAACGAAGGAGGAACCAAACAATCTAGACAAGACAAGTTTGAGGCCAACAGCACCACAAGAGGCGTGGAGGACTACCTGCAGGTCAAGTCGATAAAAACAGAGAACTCTGTGGTATGTTACTTTCTACTCTAGTTCAGTAAGATAGATAGATAGATAGATAGATAGATAGATAGATAGATAGATAGATAGATTAAATTAATTAATCTTTTAGATAAATTCACATAGCACTTCCTTACATGGGTTTCAGTACATCACTAAACCAGTTTTAGACTTTAACCATAATATTTTTTTTCATCCTTGATTAATTCTGCACTAAACAGCAGCCTTGTCCATTACTCAAACTGAAGAGTACTAATAAAAGCATGGCCACTGCTTCCAACAAAACCAATCTGTTTCTATCTAACCTTCCATCTCTGTCTTTCTGCTTATGGACTGCACTCTTTCTCCTCTTTCTGCTTTTTCACTTTTCCTATGGACAGGCATTACTGAGGTGAGCACTTTTAATCCCTTTCAGTTATTTTACTGTGTTAGATGATAATGCATGTCGAATACAACATTTTGTCCAAAAAAATGCATCTAAGTTTATTAACTGTTCATCCATTTTGGGATGCTGAGGGTGGTGAGTTGAGGAGTTTATCATTAGTGGATTTTTTAAAAATGTAATATTATTTATAAATATAATGGTGTGCTGTAAGTAAAAACTGTTCTTATTGACTGGAAATCAAAGGAACAATAATTAAAATGGCTAAAAGGACCCCATACACATTTAGTCCATATTTAGGCAAAAGTTTGCATTCCCAATGGGTTTAAACCTCTATTGTCAAACTGAACTATAAACAATAGAATTGTTAAAATAGTTTTTATGATTTTTAAATGATTTTTTTAAAAGAAAAAATATATCAGTCCAAAACATTGCATAATATTGATTGCTATAAATAAAATTTAAGATGTTTTATTTTGTCTGAAAGGTGTACAACATTTTGACCTCGACTGTATGGAGTCACATTTGAATGAATAAAGCAGATTATTTAAATGTATAATATTTTATTTCAATTCAATTTGTCTACCTGCCAAAACATAGATTGTCAATGACACAGAAAGAGATTTCTATTACAATTATTATTATTCAAGTATTATTCATGCAATAGAAATATACTATGTTCAAAGTGTATTAAAGGATGTGGGAACTATTTTGATCGATATTCCTTTGTAGATTTGAACCACAACAAATCTTTGATTTCCCAAGAACCCTCATGGCCCCCATGTCCTCTACCCTCTTCACAGAGATCTAACTCATCCAGCACCACATGATGAGCAAATACAGGGTGAATATTCACTGTGGCTGTGTTTGCGTGAGAAACAAAAAGTATATAATATAATTACATCATTCAGGGTGTGTGGTGAGATGACACAGATGTGGAGAGGCGGCGTACTTTATTTATTTTGGGAGTGTTTTCCCTTTGTAAATTTGGTCCAGGCTGTATGTATAATGCACAAAGACATTGCCAAAGGAAATTACAATTTCTCAGCCACTTAACCTTAGCTTTCCAAAACAATCACATAGAGGAGCAAAAGAGGTAGACAATAACATAAGGAATGTGGAAAGGTTTGGCTTTGAGTTCATTCTCACATAGGACATATTACACAGTCAGGATTAAAAGAGCAGTGAATAGCATTTCCACACTTACAGTAATCCACCAACCTAATTTGATTAGATACATGTGAGAATTTGAATATACGAGAGTGATGCAGTTCAATCTTGGTCATTTTCTTATAAATATAGTCATAAAGCATGGTACTAATACAAACCACAGCCTAAGCATAACAATAACCTATGTTTCGTTTTATATGACTTGGGTCATGTTAATCGTTATGAATTTGCATGTATGAGACCATATTTCTGAGTTGCATGGGAGCACATCAGGTGGCGATGCCTCTTGGTTCATTCAATGAGTGTGTTAATGGTGCCCTGTGTTGGAGTGGCATCTGATACAGGGCGTATTCCTGCATCAGAAGTAGTGTTCCAGGGAAAAACTCCAGAACCACTGTAACCCTGAACAGGATAAAGCATTTACTATAGACTAATAAATAAGTGAATGAGATCATGTTGAATAAATAGACACAATGAAATTACACTTATTGTGCTGCCCTCTTCTTTCTCTGTTAGATGTATCAGTCCAGCCCTGGTGGCCAGTCATCATGTAGCAGCCAGCCGTCACCGCTTGGCAGTACCACCCACCATGACGGTGGAATAGAGTTGTCGGGCCCCGGCGGGGGCAGCATGGGAGACCTGAGCATGCTGGATGACGTGCCCCTGGTGGACTCAACCATCTCTACGGGCACACTGAGCCTCCACCTGCGCAGAAGTGCCAGCCCCGCTCGCAGGCTGAACCACCTGAAGCAAGAGAAGCTGAAGACAGTGAGGGAGTCATGCTCCTGGGCAAATGCTGTTCCACAAGCTCCTGACATCAAGCTACCACCAATCCCTAGTAATGGTGAGGCTACAAAAATGTTGCGCTATGTCATTGTTTAATATGTGGTGTGACCAATTTCTCACCATGAAATGATGAAGCCCTTGAACAAGTCCTGAAATCCACATACCATGAATTAGTTGTTTATTTTATGTCACAAGGATAATCACAAGCTCAGTTTAGTGCAGATATTTTTACATCATAATAATTATGATATTATTAGGAAACATCTTAATACCCACTCCCTTTTGTCATAGGTTCCTTACTGGAGAGCTCTGGATGTGTCGGCAATATTCCTGTACCCATCACCGGCCTTCGTCTGAGTGACATTTGCCCTGGTGAGACGACAGTTCTGTGCCAGCCAGTGGAGCGTCGAGACAGCCTGGCAAGCACGGTGAGTTCAGCTTATACGCTGAGCCGCCGCTCCTCTGGCATTTCTCCCTGTTACTCCAGCCGCCGTTCCAGCCAGGCCTCACAGCCTGGTATCCGCCTCAACAACGTTAGTTCGGCTGACTCATACGACCCCATCTCTACAGACCTGTCACGTCGCTCTAGTGAGGCCAGTCAGTGTGGAGGCCTGCCAGGTCTGCTCAGCCTCACCCCTGCCCAGCACTACCGACTCAAAGCCAAATATGCTGCAGCAACAGGTGGAGCTCCACCCACTCCTTTGCCCAACATGGATCGCATGAGCCTGAGGACACGAATAGCCCTGCTGGGAGATCCACATGAAGCAACTATGCACCCACTTGGCCTCCCCACAGTGCCCAGGAGATGTAGTGATACTGGGTATCCAACTACTAGCATGATGCCCCACGAGGTACCAGGGAGTATAACACGGCGGGCTAGTGATCCAGTTAGACGGGTGGCTGTTGATCAACAACGTCTCCAGCAGGGGCAGCGTTTCAACAGCATGAGCAATGTGAACCCTAATTCACTCCCACACTATCCCTCTTCCAGCCGCCACTTGTCAGTGCAGAGCTTTGTTCGTTCTGATGGCAGTCTACACCGCCTCCAGTACCCTCCCCGGCCTCCCAGCATCTCTGAGAACACTGCAATGGACACAAGCGACATGGATGGTCCAGTCAATGGCATTGCTGATGACATGATGTTGCCTGATGATATGGTTCAGTACCTCACTTCTAATGGAGATTCTACACAACACAATGGGTCTGGTTATCGGCACCAGCAAGCACAGGGCTTCCTAGGGAATGGTGCTCCTCCAAATCAATCATGTTTCTACCAGAGACGCATGGCTATAGCGGATGGCACTGTGAACATCATGACACAGCCGACATCAGCTTCTTGCCAGACCAGTCCGGCACATCAGCACACGTCTCCCAGTGCCAACAAGAGCCACATGCCTGTGCAGTGGAATGAGGTCAGCTCAGGGACAGTAGAGGCATCTCCCAGCCAAATCAAGCAACAACAAGCTTTGGATTGGGGAACTATAACTGGTCTCCAGCAAAAACAGAACTTTGGCCCTATCCAGAACCTCAAGTCCAACCAGCAAGTAAGACCCATGAGTCAGAACCTTGCACATGCTGCTCAACAGAGTTCTATGCAGTGGAATGAGGTTATGGCCCAACGGATGAACTGTAGCCAAACTCTTAGGCAGCAAGGCAACAAGAACCACCAGAATGAGTATATTCACAATCAGCATGTATACCACCAAGGAAATGACATAAAAAGAAGCACCAGTCAGCATGCCTCTTGTGGTAATATTACAGGAGGCAATGTAGGTTTGACAAGCCCATCTAAGAAAACAATGCAGCCCGTGCACATGCAGAATAACAGGTTAAGAACTAAGCCAGTGGTCAGTCAAAGCCATGTAAATTTTGAGAATAATCAAGGAGATTATTCCCATATGAGCAGTGATCAGCATAGCTATGATACTCTTTCCCAGAATCCTATTCTGAACGGAAACCATGGTCTACTGCAGCCAAGGCCGCCCACAGAACCTAAACCCTTCGCCAGGCAGCACTCAGGGCCAAATGCAACGACAGCACAGCAGCCTGGTTACCCACAATCCAATTTCAGCTCAGCATACAACACTTCTGAAGCTAGCCCCAAAAAGCCTGCCAATGTGGGTGTTAGTGACACAGACAGCAATGCCTTGTTCTACACAGGACAGATCCACATGTTTCAGTCCAGCAATCTGGATATGCATGACAATACAGAAGCAGTGGACAGTGGTACAGATAATGTAACAATGGTTGCTGTCAGCTCCCCAGGAACCAATCAAGTCTCAAGCACAGTAGACTCCTCCAGTGGAGTGGAGCAGACCCAGATTGACTTTGATGCCATACTGGATGATGGCGACCACTCCAGTCTCATGTCAGGAACTATAAGTCCCAGTATCCTCCGCAGCCTGTCTCAGAATTCCTCCCGCCTCACTACACCCCGGAACTCAGTGACATTGCCTCCGGTACCCACAGGAATCGGCAACATGGCCATCGGAGACATGACCTCCATGTTGACCACACTGGCAGAAGAGAGTAAGTTTCTTAACATGATGTCTTAAAAGGTCCAACAGTAAATAGAATTGGTGACTGATGACCTGTTGGCATATCTGAATAAAGAATAAAGACTGTCCTAGCATTTTGTGTTTTATACATGTCTGTAGTATCTGTATTATCCTGTATATCCTGTAGAACAAATACTTAGTAGTTTCCCCCTTTGCTAAAAAAAAAAAAAAAAGCCATATTTTGCCTTAGACCAATATATGTACTGTATATAAATACAGAACATTTGATAAACATCAGTCCAGTATTTTTGTATTCTCTTTTATGGTGGTGAAATGAGAGTAGCAACAAGTGCCTAGCTATGCAAATGCATATGCAGGGAAAAAAATACAAAAAAAAATCTTGCAGAATTACATTTGATTGTCTTGAACATACAAAGAAACTTTGTACATTATGTAAATCACGAAGGTTTGACTCCTTCTATGTGTCTTGGAGACAAAAAATAAACTGAATGGTAAGGAAATGTATAATAGGATACAGTGAAATGCAAAACACATGTACAACATAGTCTCTCTTCAAATGTCAGAGACTAATTCTCCATAGAATTGAAATTATACTATACTTTTAACACAGTGATGCTTTTTGAGTATCATTGACCTAGTCTTTATTCTCATTTCAAATAACAACACTGACATACCGTACAGCACACAAAGGAAGAAGAAACTTCTTACTCTGCAGATTTATTCAGCTATAGCGTGCAAACCAGTTTGCTTGGACTTTGGACTCTGAACCCTGATATGGCATTTAAATGTTTCTTTTTTGTATGTGAACATGTGTATGGTGCTGGATCTGTAGATATCTTTTGTACATTTTTATGAAATACAGTATTGTTTTTTTCTACTCTGGTGTTGCTTGAAGAGTGGTTTTTTTTTTGTTTTTTTTGTGGGTCTTCACAAGGTTCTGTAATAATCCTAATACTTTGCTTATCTGCTTTATCTCAGTTATGTTAAAGTCAGTTTGGACAGTTCACAAACTGACATCTTTGCATGTACACAAGCCCTTTCATAGTAAAAGTACTGTATATACACTTCCAGTCAAGTTTGAACACCTGCTCTTAGAAATGTTTTCTTCATTTTGATTATTTTCTACTCTTATAATAATAGTAATAAGAATAATAATGAAGATATGAAATAACACATATGGAAGTATGGTTTGAATGAGGAAAGTGTTAAACAAGTGAAGACTATTTTCGATTTTACATTCTTAACAGCATTCATGATATAGCACTGCAAACTCTTTAATCTTCTCAACCAGCTTTAAGATAGATCTTCACACAAGACACTAAGGTTGCCGAGCCTCTCACGACTTCTAGGCTCTAAATGAAAATTATTTGTTTATTATTGTTTCAATTCGATTAAAAACTACTGAATTTATTTCTGAAACTCAGAAATAAATGTATACAGCAGCATTAAATTAAATATTTTCATTTGTCTTAGAAACAAAGTTCAACCATAAGCCTTTATCAAAATGTGTTTAAGAGAATAAAAGTAATGTATTAAATCCAGTGTGTATAAACCTTTAAATAGTAGTGTATGTTTTAACTCATTTTCTATTTTCTTCTTCAACTATGTAGCATGTTAGCCTCTTGCATACTTGCATTCCCAGTTCATTACAT
>JAOUWY010000003.1:7099283-7114542 GCA_025728095.1 Prietella phreatophila
GCCATGCAAGGTGCTAACTTGCCATCGGGAGCAACTCGGGGTATATATATAAATGCATATATACAAAATGCATTATAATGTAGTTATATGTAGTTATTTTATTAATTTTATTACAATTGTATTTTACAAGAAATGTATAAGGTTAACATAATTTAGCGATGACTATAGTTATTAATAATTTATAATGTATTATAACCATTGCTATAAAGTGTAAGGCATTTTCAGAAGAAAATTATAACAATATGTTAAATGCATTAAAAGTGTGTCATAACATGTTATGAATGCATTCATAAGTCATTATACACATGGCCTTCATAAAACGTATTTCCCTAATGTCTAAATGTGACTTTTTAAGGCATGAGCTAAAGCTCTACATACATTTTTTTAGACACAAGCTAAAGGCCAACATTTTAAATTTTAGATGCAAGCTAAATGTCTGCAATCCTGGAAACAAATTAAAAGCCCACATTTGAAAATTTGAGACACAGAGGAAAATGTGTCTGTAAATGATATTTTAATTATAACAACTCTCTACATGTGACATTTTCACATTCAAGCTTAAATGTAAAATCTCCAATTAAAATGTTTATACAGTAAAACTAACGACTTGCATAAATTATAATGCAAGTTTGTTCGCCAAGAAAGTGAAAATAGCAGTGTCATTATGAGTGCAAATACTTTAAAAACACTCATAGATACATAGTTCTTGTCATAATTATTTGGAACAGTAACCAACAAATATGATGAAAAAAATAATAATTTCAAAAGATTGAAGCAGTGAATTAAACCCAACTGAGAAAATGACACTTTGCGTGAGTCTGCGCTGCCTTGTGACTGGATTACAGCCCACATTCAGCTCAATTATGTCTTCATAATCAAAATGGATGATGTGACGGGCAGCTTGCCCCCCACAGTCCCCCCAACATGAGACATTTTAATGTCAGTCTGACAGGCCTCACATGGGCCGCGGGAGCTGAGCGCATGCATACTAATCAGGCCGATTAGTGCATGTTAAAAACGCGAGCCAAGATGGAAAGATGGATCTCTCAGACCTCCAGGTCTGCGTCTCATCTCTCTCAGCACGATGTCTTCCTTCCTCTGCTGCGGAGAAACGGAACACCGTGCACATTCTGACCTCCTACACAGCCGGCGTCTGCCGCAGTCCGGTGTACCCAGCATGCCCTGGGCATGCAGGACTCCCACGGGCCCGCGCCCGTTCCCCGCCATCTGCTGTGATTTATAGAAAAGGCCCGATGATTTATGGTGCAGTCATCTCACAATGAAGTCGTTCTCTTTCACTGGCTCGACCTCCCCGACCCAGCCGCCACTCCTGGCCAGGTTTGGGAAATGCACGCTAATCAGACGCTAAAAATGCACGCTAATCAGACGCTAAAAAGATGCTTAAACAGTCAGGTCTGGCCAGGGGAACCAAGGGCCTTTAATAAAATTAATTTTCAACAGCAGGGTGAATATTGATGAGAATGCGGTGCCGGAGATGAGACGTGGCCACCGGAGAGAGAGATTGGGCCGTAATGAGAGGCGAGGACGGCCGACACACCTGCACTGGACTCCCATTAATACCTGCGGCATTAACACTGCTCCTCGCTTTTTAAAATTAAACAAATAAATATTGGTGCCTGGGGAGAGATACTTACAGATTTAGGCCAACAAAGTTTATAGAGATCGCAGCTTTGGATGAACTTTCAATGAGCCAAAAACTAAAAAAGGGTTAGGATTAATAAAGTGGTACAATAATGTAACACGAAAGAACCAACCTGCCCTAATTATTCATGAATGCAAGAAAATACTGTTAAGAAAGAAAGAGTACGTGTAAAATGGAACTAAAACCCTTCCTACTTTGCCACAATGCACATATTATTTTTTTTTCCCACATGTCTGTTGAATCCTCGATTCTGATTGGTCAGTAGGAGTGGATTAATTTCTTATTTCAGCAGCTTTGACATTAGTGCTACAACTACAAGCCAAATCCCAGGTTCATAGCAAGGCACTCGTTTTCATACAGTTCTACACTAATAGCTCATGCAAAGAGACTTATCTAAGCTCAAAATAAATTAAGAAGTCTTTATTTGTCACGTATACATTACAGAAGAGTGAAATTCTTTTTTTCGTGTATCCCAGCTTGTTAGGAAGTTGGCGTCAGAGCACAGGGTCAGTCATGATACAGCGCCCCTGGAGCAGAGAGCGTTAAGGCCCTTGCTCAAGGGCCCAATAGTGGCAGCTTGGTCTTGCTGGGGCTTGAACCCCTGACCTTCCAATCAGCAACCCTTAATTCTCCGATCCACCACACTAATGAGTTAATAAATGTTATTTAGTGAATAAAAATGCTGATATGGTGAAGTTTTCTGTAATTGATAGAAGGAGTCTCCAGTGTCAGTGCTTCGTAACAGTCAGTGATAAACCTGTTCCTTTATCTTTTCCACCACAGCAGTCTTCATGACAGCGGACAGATACATGACAAGCTACATTTTTATGTTGTTGTTTTTTTTCTCTTCAAGGGAAAGAAAAAAAAGAGAGGCTGGTGATGCAATGACTGTTTATACAGTAGTTGTTATAATGTAAGCAATGCCAATTTTTAATCACTGGAAATGCTGTCGTATAAGAGGAATGAAACACTTCCGAGGGTGTTGTTATTGGAAAATATTCACTTATTACTCTGTTATGTCTTGGACTGCATCACACCGTTATTTTCCTATAACAGCATGGCATTACAATGAAATCAAAACACCATGTCATATCCTTGACTAAAAACAACAACACTCATTCATTGCTGTAATTATCTTCAAATAACGAAACCTACCTGTGGTCAAACCAAATATTGACTGAATTCTAATTATTTATTTATTTATTTTTGCTTTACACTTTAGTGCACTTTGTATAATTTTTTATTATTATTATATTCTGGAAGCATCTTTGTTTGTACTGTATTATACATACACGTTTAATCCAAAGCGGCTTACAACTGAGGCAGCATCTGGAAAAGCAGTTATCGGAATAGGTTCTTGCATAACCCTTTCTCACAGTACACTAGCATTCCATTCCACCAACAGAACAGAAATCGACTTAGACATTTTCAATAAGTAAAAATAAATTAATTATTTTATCAGCGCAAGCCTGTTATAAGATTAGTCAAGATCTGTTGGGTTTCTGTGTGTAGAGTATAGCAACTGTGTTTAGCTGGTGGTGAGCAGGGCGATGAGAAAGGAAAAGGGAGAGGTGTGAACCCTCTGCTGGGCAAACAATTCACACGTTTCGACAATAACATTGATACAGAGATCAAACAAAACATAGTTTACACATTTATTGACAAATATTAACGTAAACAGAAGCTGTTTGTCTTGGTAAGCTTTCTAGCAATCTCTGAGGCCTTCCACAAACAGGTGTATTAACATTGTAACATTTAAATTGCACAAAGTTGGACTCAACTGTTACATATGTGACTTACTATGGACTAAATGTTTACACCAGTACTGTTTCTGTAGTTTCCTGGTATTTAAGCCCATTTAAAATTCACAAAATATGGAAAAGATCAAGGGGGTGAATACTTATGCAAGCAACATCATCACATCAAGTATTACCACTTCCTGAAAGATGCAAACAAACCCCATGCCAATAAATGCAATGACCTACAGGGCTTCAATTCTAAAGCTGATTTTCAAACAAAGCATTTAAACCAGTCATTTTTAGGAATCAAATGATTGATGACCCAGAATTCTACAGTAAATTAATCGATGTGATGTAAATGCATGTGTCAGCGGAGACAGCCGGAGGAAAACACCCAGCGCTGCGGCTCATATCACTCTTGCAATCAACATCTCGAGGAACTGCCGCACAGCCATTTTCAGCTTCAGTGCTCATGCTTTTCTATCCCAATGACACACTGTGTGAAGAAGATGACACACTCACTCCTGATAAAGAACAATGATGACTTGTCAGGACATATGTATAAATACAGCCATTTATCCAATCACCACTCAAATCATCCTTCATCACTCAATTACAGTGCCATAATTTTATTCATGAAACGCTGCAGGGTTAAAAAGCTTTCTAAAACACAAGAGGAGCAGAACAGCTAGACATTAATGTTAATACTTGGTATTAAATTTTGCATTAATAGTAACTTTACCATTAACAAATTCCATCCATCCAACTGTATTCTGTACCACTTATCCTGCACAGGGTCACGGGGAGCCTGGACCCTATCCCAGGAGACTTGAGGCACAAGGTTGGGAGTAAACCCATCACAGGGCACAAACGAACACACACACACACACACACACACACACACACCACAAACAATTTTTGAGATGCCAATCAGCCTACAATGCATGTCTTTAGACTGGGGGAGGAAACCGGAGGAAACCCCCAAGTACAGGGAGAACACGTAAACTCCGACGCACAGAGGGTGGAAGCGGGATTCAAATCCTTAACCCTGGAGGTGCGAGGCAAACGTGCTAACCACTAAACCTCCCTAGTCCAAAGACATGGCTTTTCGATGTAGGCTGACTGGCATCTTAAAAATTGTCTGTGGTGTGTGTGTGTGTGTGTGTGTGTGTGTGTATGTGTGTGTGTGTGATTGTGCCCTATGATAGGTTGACCCCCAACCTTGTGCCCCAAATCCCCTGGGAGAGGCTCTAGTTATAGGTTGAGTAGTGTTTCCAAATTATTTGTATACCTGGGAAATGGGTTGGAGTCCACTGCCTTGTGCCCCAAGTTCCCTGGGATAGACTCCAGGTGACCCTGTGCAGCAAGTTTCGTTGCTGCTTCACAGGTCTATGGTTTCAGGTTTGATCCTGAGCTTGGGCACACATTGGGTTTCCCCAGGGTTCTCTTGTTTCCGTCTAAAAACATACTAGTATGTGCACTAGCTACTCACAAGGCACCATGCATACACACTCATTAAAACCTGGGGGTAATTCTAGTGCAGCTAATCCACCTAGAGGCATCTTTTTGGGAAGGCAGTAACCCGAAGTCCCGGGGACCCTGAAGCTGTGAGGAAGCAACACTACTACTGGGTGGTTGTGGCTCAGGTGGCAGAGTGGGTTGTCAACTAATCGTAGGGTTGGCGGTTCAATTCCTGGCCCACATATCTCCACATGCTGAAGTGTCCTTGGGCAAGACACTGAACCCCAAGCTGTTCCTGATGGCAAGTTAGTGCTTTGCTACCATTGGTGTGTGTGAATGGGCGAATGAGACACAATTTAAAGTGCTTTGGAAAATAGCGCTATATAAGTGTGCCTTTTACCTTTACTTTTCAGCAAAGTTAGCATGTTTTACAGTGATCTAATGTAGATCAGGAATTAACAATATATTATCTAGGCTAGATAATATATTGTTAATTCCTGATCTACATTAGATCACTGTAAAACATGCTAACTTTGCTGAAAGATTTCAGAATCAGGGTTTAATTCTTTCCTCCACTGGGCTTGTCTAGGCAAGACTTGTCTGCTCTTATGCCTACTCACATTACACTTTAATGATGGGACTTTTACAAGGTCAGAAATGTGACCTTTCGGTCAGAATGCACAGCAGTATTCAAAAATAAGCAGTTTATTAGCATTATGGTGTGACTTGGATTAACAGATTCTAACATGTTTTAAATACATGAAAGTGGTCTGTAAATGAATTCATTCTCAATTAGTTTGTAGGTTTCTGATCAACTTAAATAGGGGGCACGGTGGTTTAATTGTAAGCACGATTGCTTCGCACCTCTGGGGCTGGCAGTTCGTATCCCACCTCTGCCCTGTGTGCACAGAGTTTACATGTTCTCCCTGTGCTTTGGGGGTTTCCTCTGGGTACGCCAGCTTCCTCCCTCAGTCCAAAGACCAGTTGTGGGCTGATTGGCATTTCTATATTCATCATAGTGAGTGAATGTGTGTTTGATTGTGCCCTGCGATGGGTTGGCACTCAGTCCAGGGTGTCCCCCACCTCGTGCCTTGAGTTCCCTGTGATAGGCTGCAGGCTCCCCCATGAATTTGAAGGATAAGTGGTATGGGAAATAGATATATGGTTCGACTTAAATAATATTTTAATCTCAGTCAAAGGATTTAATCTATGAACTATATAAACTATATTTTGTGATGTAAGACAAAATATGAATTGGAGTTAGCCACTCCATATGAGTAGAAATATTATTTTTTGTAAACGTAGGCTATATTATTGCTTTAAAAACTATTTGTGAATTATTATTATTATTATTATTATTATTATTATTATTATTATTATTATTAGCTGTACATTTGCATGGAATTTCTCCACATCAGTTTCTCATGCAGGTGATCTCACTCGTATAACCTTGAAATAATTCCAGATCATGTGCATTACATCACGATTATATTCACTGCATTAATAAATACTATGCTCTAAATATTTGATTTATCTGTTAAATTGGGTAGTATGTGTCAAGGTCGAGAGTGATCTCATCGGCTTGCTTCTTTCTCAGCTCTCTTACTCCCCATGCTGATAGTTTTCGGAACTGCGTGAACACGATATCAGTGCAAGCTTCTCGTCCGTGACTATTTTCATCTAATCAGTTGTCATAAAAAAGTGTGTTTGATTGACAAGCTGCTTCAGCTTTTGGACGTGAAAGGGCATTTCATTAACACTTACCTGACCGCACTTCTGTTGGATCAGGTAATGGTGAAGTCTGCTTTCGAGACTCCTTGTGTCCTTCAAAATCCTATTAACATACACTGAACTTTTATATATAGGAAAAAGTTGAGTCCGATCCATATTTCTATGAGTTCTCTGTACCATGAAATTCTTTCCACATGGTAATACTGAATATTAAAGTAGACATATTTTAAGCCTTTTTACAAGATGTAATATAAGTCTCACCTGTCCCCAGAATGTGTCTGTGAAGTTTCAGCTCAAAAAATCCCATAGATCATTTATTATACCATACTGTAAATGCCCTTTTTGCGGTGGCAGGAAAAAAAAACTATTTAAATGCAAATGAGCTGCTGCTCCCCGCCCCCTTTTCGGAAGAGAAGAGCTTGTGCTTTCAGATACTACAGCAACAACATGAGCCATGGAATCTACTAACAAGTGTGTTCACAAAGCATTCTGGTTTTCAAAAAGACAATCACCTCACTGTATTGTGTGTAATAAAGACGTTTTCGGGTTAAAAATAAAAACAGTGACATAGCTCTCCTCTCCATGAATACAATCAGAAACAATAGTAACTTTAGTCGCATTAGTCGTGGAATCTCATTCGGAAAGGCAATTTGCATATGTTCACAAAATATAAAGTGCGATATTTACGTCTTCTGGATATGAAGCTGGGTCACAAACAGTTGGTCATGACGCTTGAGAATCAGGTTTTTAGCAAATCCTGCTTTGTTTTGAGCCTCGTTCACAAAGCAGTCTGGTGTGAATTGATTTAAGGTATTTTGGGGGCACGTTTCCTTCAAAAATAAAACTCCTCCGCTACGTCTTCAGTGCCTCTGATGTCGGGAGTACATGAAGACTCAAGTTCATTCTTACAGCCAACTACAGAACACTTACAAAGCTGAGACATTCTTCTCATCACTCATCACTGTAGCTGCTCCAGCGTGGAAAAAATGCCAGACTGTGTGCAGCTCACTCAGAGCTATGCTAATAGAGTGCTGGGCAGGGCATATTCCAACATGATGGCACGTTTGGGCGAAAATGAAAACGGCTCATTTTGAGACGCTGTTTATGATTTATTGTGTGGATTTTTAATATTGTAGGGTGGTTGTGTACACACTCAGCCAACACACATTTCTGTTCAAACACAATTTAATAAAAGTGAATTTTGCATAATAGGTCCCCTTTAATATTAATTATACCACAGTGGTGTTGTTTTTATTCAATTCTCAAATATGATTGGTCAGAACGTGTTGGATCATTTTCTGTAACAGCACAACAAAACATGTTATTTAAGAAAAAAGATGATCTTTGACATGGTAAAGGGTTCTGTAAGGAGAATTTTAACATTTAAGGAAGGAGACATCAGTGTCAGAGCTACGTAACAGTCATTAACTTTAACAGTTTTCTACAGAACAGTGTTTAGGACACAGGAGTTTCTGGACTCTGTAACATGACAAGCTGCAATTTTGTCTTAGTAACTTTAAGACAGAGAATAAGAAGAGAGGCTATTGAGGGAATGACTGGTTATACAGAACGTACAGGATTTTGTGTTGTTTTTTTTTGTTTTTTTGTTTTTTGTGATTGTTGCATCCAAAAACGCTCAATTTTGCTGCAGCTTATCTAAAAATTTCCAATGCAACTTGTGAAGGTTTTTGTGCTTTTTTTTGGTGGAAAACTACTTGATATGATGAAATTCCAATTGCAACAAATTGTCTTTCACAGTGATGTTTGTTGGTAAATGAGACCTTTTAGCTGTACTCATGCTTGGAAGAAGAGAATCGAAGAGGGCTTTGGCTGAATGTGTGTTGTGATGATATCACATGACATGTCTTGGCCCAAATTTTGAAAAATTGCAAACTCCTCTGATTGTGCCTGATTTTTCGTTCATTTCTGCGTTCACAAAATTGCAAAATCGTAGAGGGACTGGTAAAAGCAGCTATAACAAATTTAACCAACTTGGGAACCAAAATGACTCTTACAAATCACAACATTCAATTCACTTACAACTGTATTAAAAATATACCACTTTGTTCATTAATAAATTGGAATCATTGGCAAATTGCTGTGAAATAAAGCAGTTTGAAATGTTGATTTTTTTTTTTTTTTTTTAGCACACCCTGTCATATCTTACTCTGTACTTAATACTGAATATTCATTTCAGGCCCAATAATGTTAGTCATAGTTATAACTAGATACTTAAAAAAAAAAAAATCAGCTATATTAAGTGGAAATGGGATTATTATTAATGTGTGAATGTCGAGGTGAGAATACTCATTATACTTCAGTCTCAAAGTTTCTTTTGATTCAACTTAAGCATCCGATGTTTGTGTATCACATGCACTGGGAGCAAACTTCATCTAGAAGTTTGATTTTTAACATGCATGCACAATTTTGGTGGAAAAGGTCATTATGAAATAAATAAATAAATAAATAAAGTGCCACACAGCTTGTTTGAGCTCATTAGTGAGCAGAGGAGAGAATGGAGTGTTCGTTAAGCTGGGTGATGTGATGAGCTCTCTCCTGCCTCAGGCTGTGATGTCAGTCAGAGGCTCAGAAGGTCCAAAACACTTCCTCCTCCATGTAACCTTCCCTGATGAAATCACCTGCAAGCCGGCACACGAGTCCACTCAGCCCAATGACTGACAGATCAAATAAGAGGCAGGTAGAACGAATGGAACAAAGCAGTATGAAGTGCGTAAGCGCACTGATATTAGATGACTTTGGACTGAAGGAAGAAACATTCTGAAATAAGATTTTAATTCGCCGTTATCTTGCTCCGAACTTGCCTCATGTTGTATTCGAAAGCTTCAAAGACTCCTGTGTAAACCTTGCTGTGAATAGTGTAGCTGCATGTATGATTTTGCCCTACTCACACACATTTAAATAGAATTTCAGGCTGTGTCCCAAACCGCACAATGAACATTAAATAGAATACCTAAATAGCAATGATACGGTATAGTGGAAATCTAGTACAGCTGTATGTACTGACTTAGCAGTTTAGTGGGAAATGTTGTGCTGTTATATGAAAAGAATCCCCACAAGGTGGAGTGATTCGCCCCGTGAAGCACACAAGCCTGGTTTTACATGAGTATGCACAAGCAGCCCAACATTCACTATGTGGCACTTCAGAGTCAAAACATCTGTCCGTCAAGTCCAAGTGAATAAAGTGTAGCGTTTTTAAATGCACATCGACGACGAGCCCTGTCACTCTTAAAACGCTCCGCCGTCATCTTGATTGCTGTAATGAGCTGCGTCTCAAATATAAAACTCTGACCGTAGATTCGAAAGTATTTACTAATCTAGACATTTCTGAAGACTGGCACACAAAACACAGCTTTCGGTAGGTTTGAAGGTGACATAAGAGCTTTTTAAAATTCAAACACTAACTGTAATAGGACAAAAAGGTTGTTGTTTGTATTCAATACTAAATAAATCAATATGATCAAATCCAGAATTCGATAAATAAATCATTATTAATCATCTTTGCAATAAAGTAGCCTGTTAACAGTAAGCTTTGGTTGCTAAGCAACATAATGCCCAAAGAGGAAGGTATTCCATGACAGAACAATGGCTTAAGTGCAACAGTTTTATTACTCTAGCACAGAATTCAATTATTCAGTGACGAAGCGTGATTTTACAACGGTTTCAAATGTGACTCCAATCGGATTTTTGAACGGAAACTGTTCTTTATATAAAATGTATTTGAAATACACTGCATCAAAACTCCACACATGAAGTATATTTTAAGAAGGAGACAGAGACTGAGGTGGAAAAGTCAGAGGTTTTGCTTTATCTAGAGCAAATGGTGTTTACAGCATCTATCACAGGTGGAAGTTTAATTAAAAAACAAAACAAAACAAAAACAACAGGTCTTTTATGTACAGTTGTTGGAACGCACACGAAATAAAACACATAAATACAGATATGGATATTAAATAAGAGCAGCTAAATGAAAGGCATGCACAGTAAAGCGATAGGAGGCGTGTCGGCTAATATTTCAATACGTCTGCAAAAGCATTGTACTGGCTGCCGTTATAACAGTCCTTTAAAACACTGGCTGTTCCCTTATACACACACACACACACACACACACACACACACACACACACACACCAAAAAAACCCAACATTTGCAGCGTAAGTGACCATAGTCGGATGTAAGAGAAGAGGTGCTTTCTGTAGTAGTAGTAGTAGTAGTAGTAGTAGTAGTAGTGAATAGTAAGGTGAGGGAACGTATAAAGCATTGGGACCCTCTAGACATTTCTAACCGAAGCCTGGGGCCCTAGTAAGTATCCATGTAAACATATCTACAGTATACACACAACCAGGATCATTACATGACTATTACAGTCAGCTACAGTACGACGCTGCTTACTGCATACATCATTACAGTACTGTGTTTACACCAGAAGAGATCGGATCCAGAACGTGAGACTGTGAAAGCGACTGCTAAAACGTGCATGCTTTTACGTTTATGCAGGAGGAACTCTTCAGGATGGTCGATTAAAACACTGCTAAAACATCACACAATACCTAAGCAAGTAGAAATATCATGAATATAGGCAAATTTCACAATGTAGGTGGTTTCAGACACCAAGTTTAGGTTTGAAATGGGCGATGAGTGGATAATTTTGCTTATCTCAGTGGTTTATTTCCAGAAAAGAGCCAAATTATCTACTGATTATTATTTTAAAAAGGCCATTTCAAGCTTGAAATTAGTAGTTCATTAGTAAAAGCACTCTAGAAATGGGTCTGGAGATCTTTTTTTTTTTTTTTTTGCTATATACTAATCTCATAATTATACGTACTGTATTGGATTAAATGAATTTGCCTATATTCACTTGCATAGATACTGTTTTATTTGCAGTGAGGTTGTTTTAATGTTTTCTGACTTAATACTAATACATTGTTCTTAGTATCTGTCATGTTGTGTTAAGTCAGGACCAGGGGTTCTCAAACTTTTTGCAGCCAGGTACTCCGTTAACTATAAAATAAATTCTACAGACCCCTCAGCACTGATGAATGAGCATAAACAAACTAATTCAAATGTTAACCTCAGAATTTTAATGCATACTGGAGGTATTGCTTTTAATTTATGAGCGGTATGGAGCATTATAACAACTATAGGAACTTAGAAACAATATAATAATAATAATAATAATAATAATAATAATTAAATGAATAAATCAGAGCCACCTGGACCCACTTCGAGAACCAATGCTCTAGACAACTATATATAGTAGCAAGTATATATATATATATATATATATATATATATATATTTTGACTTACTACAAGAGATTAGATGTAACCTGGATGACTGTAACCTAGATGTAACACGTTTCTCATCCAGTTTCATACTGACACAAAGACAAAATACACATTCAGGGAAAATTGTTGTTGACTTTTTACGATTCAGTGAGTTCACTGCTGGGGAGACATCTTCAGTCCCCAGCTGTACAACTGAAGCGCCTAAAAACATACCAAAAAAGTTTTATGAACATTAGTACATGACCTAATATCTAGGTAACAAAACACACTGTCAACATTCAGCATTCAAGAGCACAAAGTGTAATAGCTAAAGAGCCAGCGTTCAATTAACAGCAGCTTTGTGTAAGGAAGAACTTTAAAAGGCCATACAGGCACAGAGACTTTCCCACAACCAAAAAATTGGATAAGTGGTTTGGCTAAAAGTGAATCCAATTTGGATCAGTTTAGAATTATTGCTCGAAATAAAATTGAGATTTGCACTAAACTTATAAGTATTAGAGCGAGTACTTATCATTCGAAGTGTCATTTCATAGTGTTACTGTAATCTGAAAATGGCCAATGTTCAGCTCAGTTAGCTGAAAGTTTACTTTGGGTCTATGAACATCATTGAGATGAAGGTTCACTGATGAAGAGGTTTGCTTCAAACTGAGCATATCGGACATCTACAGTCCTTTTAAATATCTTTTCTTGGTCTTCAAAATAAATCAAACCCAAAGGCAATAAAATTTCTATATTATTCTAAGCAGGCTTCCTCATGGAAATCACTGAACTAGCTACATGATCGTCAAGCGAATTCAGGTATAACAGGAAATGCTCAGTAAAATCTTCTATACATGTTCCGGGGGTTGTTTGTTTATTGTTATTTTGTTTTGTTTTTACAGAATGAACCAGGGATACATTTATCCTTCATCTTTTTTTCCCTTCGTAATGGACAAAAAGGACAATTACTGTACAAATACAATCTCTGTTCTTGCATATTTAGCATTATATGCCCCCCAAAAAGAGAATTTTCTGTAGGTCCAAATGATTAGCATGCAACAGAATTTTCCATAAATTAGAGGCAGCAGTGATAAAGATGTCTTACTACACCTACATAGGAATGAATGTTTAACTAGTCCTTACATTTATAAGACATAAAACGTCCGTCACTGAATTGTTGATGCAAACAAACAATAATACAGCAGCTGACTGGTCAGTTTTCGTTCGCCAATCGTGAATGTTGTTACTTGAATTTCACGCCCAAATGATTTTAAAACGCAACCAGCTATAGTACATCATTTTTCCTCTGCACCGACGGAATTATGTTTTTTAAAAAAGGGTTTTAAGGAATACTCCAGAAAATTTCAATCTAATCTCTGTACATCAAATCTATAGCATATGTGTAATCACAGAAGACATTTTCTTGGTAGCGGTCCAAGAACTAAAGTTTCCCTGTAAACTTCCCTTTACTGAGAAGCTCCTTTCTCTGTGGTGGTCCAAGCACAGAAGTTTTCCTGCACATTTGCATGTACTGAAAAAATTCAGACTTTTAATAGAAGTCTTTTGGGAAGATGTTGGTGCGGTGATTTAATGTTTAAGATATATATATTCTATATAACAGGAATTTGAAACTCCAAACAGTAGACTCTAACAATGAACATGTTAGGATAGTACAGAAATAAACATTTTAACATAAAAATGTTCTCATGTAGTGTTACGCTACGATGTATATGTGAAGCAATACAGTAAAAAGTATCCTTCAGATACTTCACTTACAATTTTGTGCCAATAAGGTACTTCCATGTCTCCCTAGAGTTACACTGACTACATCACATACCAACAAATTCTTCTCTCAAAAAAACTAGTTCTGTTTGTGAAAGGCTGAATTGGACAGATTTAAAGCTTCAAAACTTTTGACTTATAAATTCATAAACTTTAAGAATTGGTCTGCAAAAAAAAACTAGACTTTCATTTTAAGCAAGTAATATATGAACAGATTTTCTGTTCTTTTCTCAGTAAAGGGCAAATATCTAAATTGTTGTCCGTGCTCATTACACATACTCTGCAGATGCGGTAATGAGATTAAAAAAAAATGCAAGAGTATTCCTTTAATAGAAATAGATTGCCCTATAAGAGAATACAGACAAACAGGTCCACTGGACTGAGGCACAACTGCTCTCATTAACATTTGATATACACACATTCAGGAGTACGGCAATACAAGCGACCCATTTCAGTCATCACATACTGGAACATGGACCCAAAACCGAACAAGCAACAAGTCACATTTCTAAATACAGGTCTTGTTATATAATTATTGTTGTTGTGGGTTTAATGAAGGATTCAATTCGATCAAAACCACTGTCCTTTAATTAAAAGACCTCAGATTGTGGGTTGGGCTGTTCTGAAGAAACCGAGCCATTTCAGTAAAACTGGACTGGGAGTGAGGTTCTGATTGTTTTAGAAGGTGATTGGTTGGTTTAGCTGTAGGAGGAGATGTCAGAGGAGCTGCTGCTGTTGCTGTTGGTAGTTTGGGCTCGCTTGATGTAGAGGTTCAACAGTTTCATCTGTCAGAGGACAACATGAAGATGAAGATTTGCCATGCTAATAATAACAATGCATACACTCACAGTTGGAGACTTTTTTGTATATTCAAAGATGGATTATGCATGGCCTTCCCATCCATTGCTCAGATAATTAAAATATTTGCACCTGCAAGGTTGCCAGAGTTGCCCTAAACAACTCTACAAATCAGTAGTAAAAAATGCGGACTGAAGAAGAAAAGAGCTTCTTTTCTGCAAACCGTAATGTGATGAACAATTTCAAAAATGAAAAATAAAGCAAAAGACTAAAAGAATGATACAGTATATGAATGAAAAAACTAATAAATAATCTAATAGTAGTGTAGTATATTGCCAATATAATAAAATATATGTTGAATGTATAACTTCATCTTGTACATCAATGTCTTTGCTGCTCTAGCACCAAAATTTCCTCATGAGAATCAGTCCATCCATCCATCCTTCTATCCATTTACCTTGCTGCCCGTCAGTTGGGCAAGATGAGGCTTCAACCCTTCTCCAATCACAGAATAAATTGCCACAAGGCAGAAGACACTGGCTTTCCGCACGCTGCTCTCAGTGTTATCATAACCCTTTAACACAGACACACAGCACTGACAAGCAATGGGACACAACAATCTCATTTGAAGGTATGTGTGTGGCGTCTAACTGTGTTAATGGCTGCAAGAACCTGCAATGGCTTTCTTTATTACTGTACTGTTTACCTGTGGGTTTACCTGTAAGAGCTGAGTGTACCAGGTGTGTATCATATGTGTTAATGACTGTGTGGACCTGCGCGTGTGCACAGTGAGTAGCTGT
>JAOUWY010000003.1:7216460-7228040 GCA_025728095.1 Prietella phreatophila
AAACATTTTGCCAATACCGCTGTGGAGTGTCAATGTGCTCTTTTGCAAACTTCAGGCGTGCAGCAATGTTCTTTTTACTAAGCAGTGGCTTCCCTGCTTGTTCATTGTTTTGTGTATTGTGGACTCCTGAACAGAGATGTTAGCCAGTTCCAACGATACCTTCAAATCTTCGGCTGTCATTCGGGATTGTTTCTTTACCTCATTGATGAGTCTTCATTGTGCTCTTGGTGTCATTTTGACTGGGTGCCCCCTTCTTGGTAGAGTAACAACAGTCCCAAAGTGTCTCCATTTGTAGAATGTTTGCAAAACTGTAGACTGGTGAATTTCTAAAGTCTTTGAAATTACTTTGTAACCCTTGCCAGCTTTATGTAAATCAACAATTCTTGATCGTAGATCCTCTGAAAGCTCTTTTTCACAAGGCATGGCTCACAAAAGCATGTGCTTCTTGCACAGAACAAACTCCAAAAGTTTGAGGAGTTTTTATCAGTTAAAGTAGCTGTCGTCCACACCTTAACAAGACTACAGGTGTGCAAAAACCTCACTCCAATTAACTTTTCTGAGGTCATTAACTCAAGAGTTCACATACTTTTTCCACAAGCACTATGAAGTTTTTTGGGTTGTTCTCAATAAAGACATGAGGGATCAGAATTTTTTTGTGTTATTATTTTAGACACATTATATTTGTCAATACCCTTGACTTAGATGAAGATCAGTTCACATTTTATGACAAATATATGCAGAAAACCATGTATACACTAAAGTGTCCAGTGCATGTGCATATACATGAGCAATGTCCTTGTGCTATGTGTGTGTGTGTGTGCATTAGTGTTAGGAGTTGGAGTCGTGCTCAAGAGTTTTAATGGTTTCGAGGAAGAAGCTCCTCCTTAGCCTGTCAGACCTGGCCATGTGGTTGTGGAGGTGCTTTCTAGACCACAGTCCTCGGAACAGTAGCTGGTTGGGTTATGTGGGATCCTTGAAGATCTTAACTGCTCTGCTCCTGCAATGCCTGGTGTTGATTTCCTGCAGGCTGGGCAGTGCTGACCTAGTGATCTGTTAAGGAGTCCTCACCACCCTCTGCAGGGCATTGCAGACCTCAGCAATGCAGTTCTAAACTCTCACCACCAGGGTCCGTCTGACCCTTCACAATAGCAGGGTTTCCTACAACATCCTTTGTTTATATTCCAGTCTGATAAATGATGGTGGCATGGTCGGATTTACCAAATAACGGTAGAGAAGTGGGTTAGTAACCTTTCTTGAATTGAGTGTAGCAGTGGTCCAGTGCCTTTTCCCCCCTGGTAGGGCACATGAATGGTGGAGGTTTGGCGTTATCTATTTCAGTTTAGCCCTGTTTAATAAATGAAGACAGCATCCAGATATTTGATCTGAGAGCTGTTGAGCGTATATTGAAGTGCAGATAAGGTAGTGTCTGTGACTGCTTGAGGTGGGATGTAAACGGCCGTGAAGATGATCAAGGAAAACTCTTGAGTGAGGTAAAAGGTGCGGCATCTGATCATTAGTTGCATCAAGTTATTTGAGCAGGAAGGTCTTGTCCAGTACTCAAGGGTAAGCCACATTTTGGTGAGCCAAAGGATATTGAATCTCCTCTGGGGAGCACTTCTGTATTTTGGTTGGTGTCTTGGTGGTTCTCTTAAGACCAAGAGCGATCACTGGTAAAAGTGTCTGGTAACTAGTAAAGGAGCTTTACGCCAATATTTGAAAGTGTGCTGTTGTCATAGGTGATGAGTGCCAAGCATGTGGGTGCAAAAGTAAAAAT
This sequence comes from Prietella phreatophila, assembly GCA_025728095.1. Taxonomy (NCBI): domain Eukaryota; kingdom Metazoa; phylum Chordata; class Actinopteri; order Siluriformes; family Ictaluridae; genus Prietella; species Prietella phreatophila. The sequence goes on from JAOUWY010000003.1 coordinate 7,218,235, forward strand.
CTTTGATGTGGACCATATGCCCTTTTGGAGCATAGGGTTTGCACATGTTTTGATGTGTAGCATTTATTTCAATGTACATTAACCAGAATAGGGTTGGTTTTTTTTGTTTGTTTTTTTTCATTTTCAGTTTAATATTTTTTGTAAGTTTTAATATGTCAATATCACTTACAATTCAAAACCACAGCTGGAGTTTATCAAACATGGCATGTGTGTGTGTGTGTGTGTGTGTGTATGTTTCACTAATGGCACTTTCAGGTATGTTGTATGCCACAGTGCACTGTGTCATTTTTAAATCCTAATAGGGGTAGAGGGTGGCCAGTAGTTGGATATTTTCTTCACCTATGTATTTGCCTATGGCATCTACTTATTTGCCTATTATAAAACAGCAGTGTAGAGTAAACAGTTCCTAAGTTCATTTTGCATCAGTAATGCCAAAATGTGGAACTCCTCAGTTTGTTGTGCTTTTGAGTACCCTATTTTAGACAAATTCCTACCCCCTATACTGATTTTGGAGTTCATTTTTGGCCTCACAGGGAACATTTTTGCCCTCTGGATGTTTGCTTTCCACATGGACAACTGGAAGCCAAACTCCATCTACCTGGCACACATGGCTGTGGCTGACTCTATGGTGCTCTTTTTCATGCCATTCAGAGCCGACTACTACATCAGGGGCCAGGACTGGATCTTCGGAGATGCCTTCTGCCGCATGATGCTCTTCCTTTTGACAGCCAACAGGGCTGCCAGCATTTCCTTCCTCACTGCCGTGGCTGTGGATCGCTACCTGAAAATTGTGCATCCACTACACAGTCTAAACCAGATGAACCTGAGTTACACCATGTGGGTATCTGCAGGCTTATGGGCAATGGTATTACTTATGTCATCTCAGTTGCTGGGTTCGGCACATTTGTTCAGCCTCGGCAACCGCATCCAGTGTGAGAGTTTTAACATATGCTTCGACAACGGTCCATTTTCAACCTGGCACCGTGCCTTTTATGTGATCCAGTTCTGTGTGTCAGGCAGCATCATCATCTTCTGCACAGTCTGCATTACATGGCAGCTGAAAACCAAGACAATGGACACCACAGGCAAGGTCAAGAGGGCCGTCCTGTTAATTTTCATTGTTGCCTTGATCTTTTTCATCTGCTTCCTGCCAAGCACTGCTTCAATAGTCTCTGTTCTGATCCTGAAGGCCTGGTACCAGGAGTGTTCACACTTCAATGATGCAAATCTGGCATTTTATACTTCAGTCTCCTTCACCTATTTAAATAGTATGCTAAATCCTCTGATTTACTACTTTTCCACTCCTGCATTCAGTGGGACCATACAGAAATTTTTCAGGAGATTTACAGAGCAAAAAGAAAAGGTGACTTCATGAATAGTAATGTGGCTACAGTAACAAGCAATTAAAGTCAATTTAAGTCAAATATGTAAAACAAACAATATTTTGTAACAAGCAAAAACATCTTTTTAAAAAACAATGTTGTTTTTACATAGTAACATAAGTGCATTTTCAAATAGTGATAATTAATTATGTGGTATATGCCAGCTTAAGTTACGATTTATTTAAGAAATCTACAGCCAATTGTTTCAATACTATAATATTATTTATCTTTTTTTTCTAGCAATACAAGAACAGGTGGTTGAAGCCACAACTACATTAATACTATGAGGTAATATTGGGGAAGTCCAGCATTATGTGACATCTGAAATCATATTGACTTGCAAATTGTTTCATAGTGTGCTAACCTTGGCAACAGTGAGACAGTTTGCATATTTGTATGCAATGTAATCTTTCCAGGGGAATGCGGACCAATATTCAAAAATAAGACATTCATTTATAGTTTACAGGTGGTAGTGAATTAAGAATAAGCTAAAGAAAGAATCCCTTCAACACCACACATTTAGGAATTTATACAATTTAGAATTCTGATTGTTATTTCTGTTCTGTATTTAGTTATGAAAGTATGCTTTAATTAACCTTTCATTCAATTTATTATAAATTCAATAAAATGTGCATTAATTTGTGAAGCACTCATTAATGATCTCTGGTTTTACTTGTATTAAATTTCTTTAGCATCAGTCCAAAGTCAGTACTGGTTGGACAATTATCTTGCACCAGTTTTCTCTCATTTCTATAGATACAGGCTGACCAGATGAATAATAGGAACTTGGGGTATTCATAAAAAAAATATTAAGTAAATCTAAAGACACAACAAATAATACATTTAGTTTATTTATGTATTTTACCTTTATTTAACAAGGAAAAAGAGAAAAATGAGAAAAATGAGATACCCGTGAGAAAATTATTTTACAGCGCTGTCCTAGCCAGGATCTACAGTAAAGGAATTCATAATCAGTCCCTAATCAGCTTTAACCCATCTCTGTAATTCCCGATGTGCAGGACTGACCAACAGTTACCGGAAATGTTTAGTTGCGGTTACTGCTGCAAAAGGGGTCACACCAGATCATGAAAGTAAAGGTTCACATACTTTTGCCACTCACAGATATGCAAGATTGGATAATTTTCCTCAGTAAATAAATGATCAAATACAATATTTTGTCTTATTTGTTTACTTCGATTCTCTTCATCTACTTATAGGACTTGTGTGCTTTAGGTCATATTTATACAGAAATAAAGAATTTTAAAGTTTATGCACCATAACTTTCATGCACCAATGCAATATACCAAAAATGGGATCAAGCTTCAAAAATGATAAGAACGCCCTATGCTTATTGAGCATGGGTGCAGGGGCAGGAAAGAAGGAACAAACTAGAGTCATTTTTAACTGGATATTAATACATTTTGCTGTCATTGTTTGCACTTTTCATGAAAATAAGCAAAAATGAGTATATAAAATAAAAAATGTACACAGTGGTTGGCATATTGAACACAGGGACACTGTGTGGCATTTTTCCTGCCAAATGTTGGTGTCACAATTACCAGTACACCACTGGAGACACATGTAGATAGATTTTATTTCAATCCAAGAACACTTTTTAAAATCTTTTGACACTTATAAGAAAGATGTCTGCTATATTAAAAAAAAAAAAAAAACATTTCTCCAATTGTATTTTAATCATTATGTGTAATGTTTCTGCCTAGCAATTCTGGAGTTAATTGTATGTCAAAATGGTGCTCCATCATAACAGACCACAATAACTATGGTTACCTGTTTCACACACTATACACGCCATGGCTTCTATGGCAGCCTCTGTAAAGCCCCACCCACAGTGGGTCTATAGGTCAGCCTTTTTCTTATACTTCCACTGATGGTGCATTAACTTCACTAAACAGCTAATCTACACACACACACACACACACACACACACACACACAAATTACATCCTCTGACTGGTGCGCCGACCATTCACCCATCCTCAAAAGTAAGTTTGTGATTATTTATTAATTTTATTTCTTTTTATTGTTTAACTCTTTTTGGGTTAATCTGCACACTTTCGACAAGGGTCATCCATAAAAGTCTATACATTTCAGACATGTTTAATTTTAACAAGTTTGTCACCAGTAACAAGTGTAATTTATCATTTATATAATGCATTATTATGCTATTTTAGTTTATTTATAATATTTACATTTATCTTTATCAGTTTACTTGTAGTCAAACAAAACAGGAAGGCTTACTTTCAGTTCAACACCGGCACTGTCAAGACAATTAAGATCAAATTTAACCTGTTTAGTCTATGTTTTTTTTCTGTCAAATCAAGCAAGCACACTGAGTAATCATTAATACAGTTTAGGGAAGCATTTTGGTAAACTGACAGTTTGTTGAATTTTCTATCTAAAGGAGCTTTTTACAAAGTGTTTCACAGATAATGGAGGTAGATACAACTTTCCATAGATAAGGCTCACTTGTGGTTTTTTGTACTTGCAACGTCTGCAAGAATGAAAACATAGTATGAGAGCTTTTTTGCAGCCGTAAATAATACTAGTATGTAAGGACTTACAAGTGCCTGGGTGTACTGTATGCAAAGGCCTAGTTTTTCACCTATGGCATGCAAATGCTGGCCTCTTTCTTGCACCACAAAACTTGGCCTTGACAGATTTCAAGTGTGAGCTCAGAATTTGTCTGCACTAGTTCCTATCTGTGAAGGCGTAAGAACAAAAACACAACAAATGTCAGTGTCAGCACCTTTTTGTTGACTGCATTCATGGCTTATACAAACGTTTTAAAACATTATTATTCCTTTTGTGGGTACTGAGTAAGTATGTGGTGGTTAGCTTCCTATCTGATTCTATTCTATAGTTAATAGTTAATAGTAAATAAGTTATTAAATCTCTGTCACATTGAAACCGGTGTCATTAGCACTCTCAGGACTTGCGATTTTATAAGTTTCTCTTCTTATCCGATAGATCTTATCTCTAAAAATTCTTGTGTCTTTATCGCTTACTGAGGCCTTGCTTTCTTGAAGCCAACGTGAGTGACATCCGGGTTTTCTATCCTCTAAAACTTATGGCTTATCTTTACAACTCAGTTGCTGTGTTTAACTTGTTGAGTAAGATAGTTTGGTCGGCATGACCCAGATTGGGTTGATAATAAGAAACCCAGCATGCAGACATCAAAGGGAATGGGTACATTGCATCAAGATTATCTGAAATGTTCCACTGTTGCCTGTCACACTGGTTCTCATTTAATTTAGTTTAATTCAAAATTACAATACATTTTTAACATGTAGTTTGCCTTGATAGCCTCTGTTAACCTTCTGAATTAGTATTTCTTATAAGAATATTTTAAAGATTAATTCAAATTACCTCACATTATCACTGTAACATTATTTCAGATTAACACTTAGTACTGCAGTCAAATTATTTCTAATCCTGTGTTTGATATTCATAGCTCATAATAGCTCTTAAAATGTACATGAATATGATATTGAGTTATAATGTTTTAGTCAAGCATTGTGACAGTTGCTGTCACACTAAATGTGCTTTCACACAGACGGCTGTGGCATCGTCAGGATTCAAAATCATGATCTTCCAATAATTTTCTATTGCACAACTCAGGAGCCTCACACATTAGTTGTTTTTTGTAGAGAAAAATCACTGTCTGAAGCTTCTTTTGCACTCATATAAAGAAAGCTGTTCATGTGATGTGCACACTGTAACTATAACAACTTGAGCATCTACAGCCCAGCAATGTAGTAGCTTTTTTTAATAACACCCTAACCAAACTTCACTTATTTAAAAAAACATACTATTATAGTAAATATTGGACCCAAGGCTGAGGTTCCAAATCCACCTGAATTGGGTTACTTTTAACTCAGCAAATGTAGAGTGTGCTTGTATTGGGACTGCTCATGGGTACCAGGACATCCAAAGTAATTTAAGTCCGGTTTTACAGTTTTTTGTAATTAAGGTTAAACATGAGATATAATCCACACAAAGGATGTCTTATGTAATATATTGTTTTTTTGTTGTTGTTTTTTTGCAGCTCCAACAGCCACATGGCTCATCAAGGACAACATTACAATTTACTTAACTGTCCTGAGGAAAATGATGAGACACAGAGTGTGGAATTCCATTCTGGACTTCCCCTGGCTTCAAATACTTCTATGGATCACTCCATTCCCCTCAGCAGGGTGGTGGAAGGACAGACATTTAGCCATCAACACAACCCTATGAGCTCCAGTCTTACCCAGTCCTGTGTAAAATTGATCCAGCATGATCAATTAACCAGACCATGCCAGCAGGTGTTGTACCCCAACCAGGTTGATACTGACAGACGAGATCAGAGAGCTCACCCCTGCTACCATAGCAGAAGTCTTGGAGGAGGTCAAACGAGCAGTCTACCATCGTATTTGCCCTCTACTGAAAATCAGACTTACCTGGGGGCTCGTTGCGTTTTTCCCAGTTCCCATCATGTCCATCCAGGTACACACAGCCTCAGCCTTAACAGTCTGGATCAGCCTGGTTCTCTGCACTCTTTTCTCGCAGCTGGATCTACTGTACACACCAATCAGGTGATGCCATTCCATGGCCTCCACAGTGGGTACTATGGTCCAGTTCCAATCCAAGTAGACCCTCAGGATCATTTCATACCCAGGCCTGGATATGAGCCACCCCACAGACTCAAAGGTATCTGGATACAGGCTGTTAAAAACCCCTGGACTTCCATCAAGTGTAAATGTGGATAGTGTTCAACAAATATGAATATTTCACTACAAGTAAAGTATTGTGCCTTGACCCTTCTTATATCCCATAGATCCTGAGCTGTTAGGATACACACATCCGGGCAGCACTAAGAAGTGAGTAGCTGAATGACCTTTCACAATATTGCAGTATAAAATAAAGGGATATACCAAATAAATTGTAAGGACTTATTATTTGGTATTTGGAAAGTTCTCTATCTATTCCAGTTTGTCTGAATTTTGCTTGGACCTATCGTTGAAGAAATGAAGGCATGCAAACCCAACATTAAAAAAAAAACAACTTTTCGAATTTTCTGTGGGATCAGACTATATTTTCCACAAATCTTAATGAACAAAGTGGAATTATATAGTAAGTGGAAAGCTTGTGGTTGTTTTCTTTCCACAGTGGCGCTGTTTCTTTTCGACCTGGACAGAAAAGTGTCTGCAGGACACAGCCTTCTCAGGAACAGAGTGAGTGTCTTAATAGTAAGTTGTCTAACAGAAATTTATGAGACATTCATTCATAGCCAGTGTGTACTACAACACAAGGATTAAAATTGTTAAATAAATTTGAGCACACTTTCTCTGCGATGCTTCCTCTGTAAGGGTTTGGGGAACCCACACTGACTGAATGGGGCTTGAGTTTTGGTCTTTGGTAGTTATACTATGCTCAACAATACCAGGTTCCCTGACTATAGAAACTACTCAAATTCTCATACAAGACTGAGTCATTTCCAGACTCCTTTCATGTGGTGCATTTCCTCTACAGAACATTCAGAATGCTCCTGCTTGCCTAAATTTTAACCTCCCAAAGTTCTCTCATTTTTAATGCCACTACTGAGATCATTAGAAAATTGCCTTTGTATTCAAGACCTCATAGCGCTCTGAACTACAGTTTCAGCATACCTTGCTTTGGAACTACACACCCAGGTGTCTTCTAATCCTAATACATCTTCAGATACTTTGTACTGTTGCCACTTTAAACTGTTGCACATTTTATAAGTCATGATAGATAAGAGTCTCTGCCATATGAATAAATGGAAATGGAAATATGTCATGGATGTACTAGTCTACTTCTCTCACTTTCTTCTCTCTTGCATGCAAAGAAAAAGTGTTTGTCACATATGAGGTAGACAGCGAAGATCATCTTAAAGAGGTCATCAAGTTTGTGGCCTTATTGAGGAACAATGGCTTTGACATGCACGTAAGAGGATATGCATCTGCTTTTGTAGTATTTTTCTGTAAAAGCATCCTGAAGTGATTAATTATTTCCAGCTGTATGTCTCCAGATTGATGTTTTTGAACAGCAGCTCTACAGCATCAGTAAGATTGACTGCATGGAAAGATATCTCAATGAGGTAATGCCTGTACAGGCCTGTTTTTTTGTTAGTTTTTTGTGTGTGTGTGGGGGGGGGTGGTGTATGCATATCATTTCAAACGGAGTGCCTGTCATTTAATATCTTATAAATATCTTAACCAAAATCAATATCAATTACTCATCATATAAAGGAAGCCAACATAAAATCAAAGTACTGTCAACATGAGGTACGGCCTTACTTTTTTTTTTTACCTATTACCCATATCATTTTTTTTACAGTTACATTTAATGGTGTGCAACGTCCACAAAACAAGTTTTTTCACTTACAAGCCTCTCTCTTTTCTTTCTGTTGAGGTAATAAGGCAAAGAAAAATTCTCATGCTCCTGAGGAAGTGAATCACACCAAGCACTCCATTCTGAGGTCTTTCCCATGTTATGTTTACAAAGAACTGACACTGGAGACTCCTTCCATAAATTTAAAATAAATGTTTAGTCACAGAAAGCCTCCCCATATCATATTAAAATTGATCAACATATTAAAAGCGATTACACACGTAATATAATCCTTTTACTCTAGAAACAATATTGTATTGTTTCTATTGTATTGTTTTGTTTCTATTGTATTGTACTGTTTCAAGAGAATTAATGTAATCATTGCAGACAGAACTTCTGCCAGAGCTGCTGTTATAGAACATGAATCATCAATACGCTCTGAATCAGAATCGTGAATTCAACAGCTCTGGTATCATTTGTACTAGTCAAATATAGCACTGTGTATGATAGAAGCCATTAGAGCTCTACAAAGTTACACTGATTCAAAATATATTTCAATTCTTGGCAGATTTGTGTCAAAAGAAACCATTGCTACAACTTGATTACTTCATTGTCCTGTTTATCTTTCTGCAGAAAGATTACCTGATTATCATGGTCATTAGTCTGAAGTATTTTGAGACAGTAAAAGGTGCTGGCATAGGTGTGGACTGTGATGAGAGAACCTCTAACACTGTGTACATCCACAAGCAGGTGTGCAGTGACCCATGGTTTTTATCTTTATAGCTTTACCCAAATGAATTCCTGTATATGTACTGCTTGTGTTTTGTTTGCTACTCAGCTTCAGAGTGAATTCATTCAGAATGGCTGCAGGAACTTCAGGGTTATTCCTGTACTTTTTCCTGGGGCTAAAAAGGTAAGTCTTTAGATTAGTAGTTAAGCTTCACTGCTAGAAGGGTGTGAGTTCAAATCCAAGGCCTGCCAAAGAGAAATGGCTGATACATTGCAATAATGTATCAACAGCACATTTGTATGCTTTGATTGAATGGATGGATATAAGCATACAGCAAATGAATAACTGGAAATGTAGCACTGACACCTCAATCTTTACTTAACTTGAAAGGCCAGAGACAAGAAGAACTGATATAACATTATTTCTGTCTGTGTTTCTGAACCAGGGGTGTCATATCATATTTAACTTAAGCTTCTTAACAACCTGAGATGTGCAAAGGGTAGAATTTCACTGCACTGTACTCGAATATGTGCGGAAAACCCTTCACGTTGAAATTCTTTATAAAGCTCTGAAAACTACTGAAATGTGCTTTCCTTCTGCACACATTTGAAAAAGTTATATAATATATAATGTACTATGTAATATAATCAAATAATAGTAATCACCGTATCTCTTATTTCGCTTATGGTCCTCAGGGCTACGTTCCCTTTTGGCTACAGAACACACACCTGTACATCTGGCCCAGGGATCGGGATGATATTCTGCGCCGGCTCATGCAGGTGGAGAAGTACAACCCCCCACCAGTCGGCTCACTTCCCACCATCTTCTCCATGCCTATCTAATAACAGTGCAGCAGTATCTTAGAACTAATATGGCCAGCTGTATGATAAGACCTGCACAATCAGTATACAGGTACATCTAAAAAAATTAGAATATGGTGGAAATATATATTCATAGTGGAATATATATGAAATATATAAATATATGAAAGTGGAAATTTAATATATTCTAGATTCAATACACATAAAGTGAAATATTTCAAGCCTTTTTTTTATCTTGATGATTAAGGCTTATAGCTCACAGAAAAAAAATAATCCAGTAGCTCATAATTATCAGAAGAAAGAATTTATAATACAGAAATGTCAACCTGAGAAGAGCTAATTAGCTGAAAACACCTGCAAAGGTTTCCTGAGCCTTTAATCTCAGTCTGGTTCAGTACACACAAGCACAATCAAGAGGAGGATGAAAGTAAATTTTGCATTTTATTTGGAAATCAAGGTCCCAGAGTCTGGAGGAAGAGTGGAGAGGCACAGAATCCAAGTTGCTTGAAGTCCAGTGTGA
>JAOUWY010000003.1:7245828-7256063 GCA_025728095.1 Prietella phreatophila
TATAATTTAAAAACACTGTAGCATCTTCACAAGAACAAATTTTAGCAATTGAATGTAAAGGACATGATTAATGATTTAAATATGGTACTTCAAACTGGGGGATGGAAAAAGATGTATTTTATGTTTTAACAGTTAGTGCTTTTACTTTATAACTATATCTATCACATCACAGGGTTCTGACTTTTGTGATTTATTTCAACTGCAATCTTTAATTGTATGGTTTTTTTTCTATTTATACATATTTATATATCTTATAAAACTAGATGTATATACCGTGTGAGGTTATATCCGTGTATTATGTCTACAGCGTCATTTATAATTCTGTTCATTAAGTAAAATAAAAGCAGAACAGGTTCCATCAAAAACACCTTTGTTCTGCTACAGATGGTACTGGTGGGTGATGTCTGTGGTGAACACTAAATTGGACCAATAAAATAAATAGAGTAGAATAAAGATAAAGTTCCCTGTTTTTATACACACTTTTTGATTCCATTTGTAATCAGCATTAATGGACATTTCATGGATTCATTTTCTATGCTCCAAACTTTGTTCCTTTAAAAGAAACCTGACCAAGCAGGAATTTGGGAAGCAGCAGTTGAGTGTAATCTTCCCTGCTCCTCCTGTCTGCACTGCTACACTAAGCTACAGTTAATGACCACTTTAATGATGATACAGTTGCACAAGCTGGCTCAATACATCATTTATATTTTCTCAGCAGTTCTCAAAACTGTTTCATTTTTCTTGGGCAGTGGTTTGTCATCTTCCTTTGAAGTGTCCCACTGCCGCTGTGTGTGTGTGTGTGTGTGTGTGTGTGTGTGTGTGTTTAAAGCTCTCTTTGTTGGGCTTCCACAATGGACCTATTTATCTTTGTATGCTAATCTCACCATCTTTAGACATTCAAAGGTTTCTTCTCCACCACAACAAGCACATGGTACCCTCACTAGCTGCACATTTCCTGCCCACTTCCTTTGTGCAAATGAAGCACATGGATTTTGAAATTCATCTTCAAAATCTGATCTCCAAAGAGAAAAGGAGAAGAGAAATCCCTCTATGTAACTTTCTCAGCCATAATATTACTTCTAATTACTTCTATTAGGGATATTTGTGTCTTGTACACCTGTACAATGGCTCAAGTGGGCAATTATTCATTCTGCCAATCATGTGGCAGCAGCACAATGCATAAAAACCATGTAGATACATGTCAAGAGTTTCATTTAATTTTCACATCACACATCATCTTTGATGTGTATTGTACCTCATCTTTTTGGAAAATGTCATCTTTGACCGTTTTAAGGTTGTTGGGCTGGTTTAAGTATTTCAAAAATTGTTGACCTCCATGGATTTTCACGCAAAGCAGTCTCTAGAGTTTGCACAGAATGGTGTGGGAAAACAAAAAGCCTCCAGTGAGTGGCAGTTTTGCAAGTGGAAACACCTTGGTGAAGAGAGAGGTCAGATGAGAATAGAGTCGAGCTGGCCAGATTGGTCTGAGCTCACAGGAAGGCTATGATGACGCAAATAACCACCCTTTACAACCAAGCAGGAAAGCATCTTAGAATGCACAATACAACAATCCTTGAGTTAGATTGGGCTACAAAAACAGAGGTCTACATTGGATTCCACTTCTGTCAGCCCAGAACAGGAATCTGAGGTTGCAGCAGGCTCACCCAAACATTACAGTTGAAGATTAGAAAAGCTTTTTCCAAGCTTTTTTTAGTTTACAGAAGTGGAACCCCATGTGATTTTCTGCTGTTGTAGCCTATTTACCTGAACGTGTGATTGTGTTGTGTGATCTGAGATGCTTTTCTGCACAGCACAGTTACTAAAGCTCTCAACTTGTATCTGTGTAATTTTATGCATTGCACTGCTGCTGCATTATACCACATGGTTAAGCACTTAAAGCAGCACTCAGTTTTTAAAAAGAATCCTTGTATAGTGTTTTTATTTTCTTATGGTACTATAAACTCCAGGAGCATTTTTAGATTAATGGATGATACTCTTACTACCTGACCTAGTGAACTAGCATGGGGATGTGTTTTTGATAGAGACTACAAGGCACTTCTGTAAGTCACTCTGGATATGAATGTCTGCCAGATGCCATAAATATAAATTGATATATATAAATGTAAATAATTGATTGCTTAGACAAATGAATGATCAGTAGAACTGGTGTTCCTATTCAAGTTATTGCTGAGTGTAGACAGTTAATACTAAAAGAACACTACAAAAATAACTAAAATATCATATGTAAGTATTTCCCATCAGACAATTCTGCAATCCTATAAAGGTAATATTTATCCTTCTGTAATTGTTGTGTATCAGAGACTAGAGTTTTTATAGTGTATAATTTAAACACATACCACACTTGTCATTACTCACATATCATCATCATGAGTTGCCCTCTGCTGTGCAGAAATCACAGGTCCTGACTCCTGCCCCTGACTTGGAGCCAGTCAGGCTGCTGAGAAAAGCCTTTTGTTCTGCCAGCATCAGCCCGTTCGCAGTGCTGAGCACACACACGGCCAGGTTGGCACATGCTGTACTTCTAGGCTAACAATTAATGATGCTATGAGAAGGCTGAAGCCGTGCTCACGTGCCCTGTTGCTGCCATCCTCCACTGTGGTTCACATGGGCAGGGGGACAAGAGGGGTCATGGACTCCAGAGCCCACACTTATAATGTGAATCAGGGACTAGAAAACTTATTACATTGGATAAAGACCTCTCATCATATAAAGTAGTAATCTATAGCTCACAATGTAATTACACAAACCTGTCACAAATACAGGCTTTAGGTATACATTTTCTGCTGTAGGTTTGAATTTGATGGCTACAACACATCTCAATAAAGTTGGAATGGGGCAATAAAAGGCTGGAAAAGTAAGTGTTACTGAAAAGAAACAGCTGGAGGTTAATTGGCAACAGGTCAGTAACATGATTGGGTATCTGCCTTAGAGAGGCAGAGTCTTTCAGAAGTAAAGATGTGCAGAGGATCACCAATCTGCAAAAACTGTGTCTACAATTTATAGAACAATTTCAGAAAAATGTTCCTCAACATAAAATTGCAAAGACTATGAATATCTCATCATCTACCGTACTGTATATTTTAGTGTCCACTATACAAGTCCCAAAGTACAACCATTTTGAATTTGATGGCCACAACACGTGTCAAAAAAGTTGGGTCAGAGACAACAAAAGGCTGGAAAAGTCAAAATATCACATAAAGAAAATATCATCAAAATATCATCAAAATATTCAGAGAAACACCTGTTTCTTTTTTAGTAATACTTACTTTTCCAGCCTTTTGTTGTCTCCAACCCAACTTTTTTGACACGTGTTGTGGCCATCAAATTCAAAATGATTGTACTTTGGGACTTGTATAGTGGACACTAAAGAGAGAGAGAGAGAGAGAGAGAGAGAGAGAGAGAGAGAGAATGAATAGGCTGTTGAGGGCATGACTGTTTTATTGCTGTTATAACATAAGTGATAGCAGGAAGTAACTTGATTCTTGGACATTCACAACATTAAATGTAACTATAAAAGATCATTACTACGATGTGTCATTCTTTAATAAATAAAGAATGGAAAATTGCTATGGTATAAAAGCAATAAAAAAAACTTAAGGAAGTGCTGTTATTGGAAACTAATAAACTGTGGGTTAGTAATAGCAACACTGCTTCACATTAGTTGATTGATTATTTTGCTTTTTATATGGTTCTTTTTCATTTTATATAAAAGAACCATAAACCCTCCACCTGTCCAACATCCAGCTCAGCAAATAACATGTAGTAAAAAGAAAGGGACAAAAATACAATAACAATTTGAATCCCTTAAATATTCTGTTATTAATTCTAAAGCATATTGTAAGTGTATTAATGTTGTAACTACAGTGAAACAAAAAAGAAAATGTCCTGGGACTAAGTGGGAGATCATTATAAGAAGATAAAGAAAATAATCCACCATCAGGCTTAGAGCATGACTCCTCAGTCCCTGTCAAAGTTACTGGATCTTTTTTATCTGTACTTTTGTGAATCCTAATCCAAGGCCTAATTAATCATAATTCACATAGTTATAACCAGAATTTACAGGCAGCTGTTACATCAGTTAGTACCAGGACAATGTCTCTGAACAAAAGTATGGAATACAAATCTATTTTCCAATAGCAGCACATTCTGGAGTATTTATTCCGCTTATACCAGAGCAATTTTGTAACTTTTTATGATATGAAAGAACATAGGTATTATTCATTTATAGTTATACTGAATGTTTTGGAACATTCACAAAACAAGTTATCACTTACATTGTAACAGTTATAAGCACTCATTCCTTTACCTGTCACTCTTTTTTCTTTCTTGTTAACAAGTTAACAAGCTAATAATGTACCTTGTGAAGTGCAAAGCCCTGCATCCTGAAGACTTTCCCATATTAGAAAACCTAAAGTTACCTACGGTTTACATCTGAATTTTATACAGTGCTGTCATGGGATACTCCTTCCATGAGCCATGCTGTTATGGAAAATTAATCCATATCTTCTGACCAATCAGAAACAAGTATTCAAAATTAGCTGTGGTATGACTCTGTACAGGATTACACATAAAGCCACATTTACAGTAACATAGAAGTCAATGTTTTCTTTCATCTCGTCATCATTTACATTTGCTTTTTCACTTTCATTAAACAAAAAATCACAAACTTTACCAGAGTGACAATGGTGTAAATTTTAAATAAGCCAAAAACAATATACATAAAAGTGAAAATATATAATTCCCAGAGCACATCTTACACTAAGGTGCAAGAAAACGTTCAATAATATAGTTCACGTTAGACATTATTAGCTTTGATTGTGTATCTGTTTAAGTTGGTTGCCTTGGCATCAAGTGTCAAATCAAAAGAGACTCGGATGTTTATGAATAACTTCCCAATTACTTTCCTACTTAAAGGAGACATACTTACTTTAATTGCATTAGTATTGTTTGTCTTGTAAACATTCTGACCCAACCTCCCTTCAAAAACACTAGCATTTCAATGCACGGTCATATTACGAAGCATTCATAGCATGAGTTCATGATTGAAAAATCAAAACCTACATCCACCCATCCTTTTGGGACTGGAAGGCCAGGTTGTCAATACCTAGGTCATTGTTTCTGTCTTGTGCGGCAATTTGTCCAGATTTTACATGCACTGCCATCCCAGTTTCACTCGGTCCACAGTGGTTCTCCTTTGTCCTTGAAGGTCTGATTTTGGAGCTCAGTCCTTCAGGCAGTTTGTAGGACAGGAACACTGTTCCACTCAACACGACCAATATGGATGCAAAAATTCCAACAGCGATACCTGACCCAACATACTGATCATCAGGAGCTGGGGGCATGTTGAAGTTAGGTGGAAAATTGATGGTCTGGTTAGTCACTACAGCACTTAAGTTCCAGAAAAGAGGAATAAACGAGGTCACACCAGCAAGTAACAAAAGTCCCCCTCCAAAGGAAAAAGCCAGTGTGATATATCTGGTCTCATCAAGTCCAAAGTAGATGTTCCTGAGTCCATAAATGATGCTGGAATGACCAAAAAATCCCAAGGTGAAGGCTAGCAACATGAGCACCTGAGCAACAGCAATCTCATTAGGCATGTAAGCGTCTGTCAGTTGCATCCGCTGGCAGTACATGACCTTGTACTCAGATGTGACAAGCACATTGCTGAAAAAGCACACCTTCCAGATGCCCACCCAGGCCAGACCAGAGGTGATGACAGACAGGTCGGATACCTCCCACACCCTCCACTCCACCAAGCCGATGGTTATGATGGTAAGGATCCAGCCAATCGCACCCACCCAGAACGCAACAAACTGGGCATGGGCAGTGTGGGCCAGGTATGGCATGATACACTAGCTTTTAGTGTCCAATGTACTCCATATTACCTTCTTCCATTGTCAGGTAAAGCATACACTCTTCCTAACTGCCTGGAATCTGTGTAAATAGTGTGCGCTTGAGTTGATTTATGTGAAATATACTGAGATCTCTGTGCAGGTCCTCTTGTCCTGTCTCCAAGAAACCTGACAAACACACCAGCAGCGTCCCTTAGAGAGAGGAGAATGAGAAAGAGAGAGAGAGAGAGAGAGAGAGAGAGAGAGAGAGAGAGAGGAAGGGGATGTAGGCAGTTAAATTAGCAGGAGCAAACTGAGTCTGTTTAGGGAAGTAAACACACGGGAGAAGAAATACAAAAAAATCAACAAAAAAATCACCACCAAACTGATATTGTGCAAAGCAAAAGTCAATTTACAGTTCACATTAGTGATGCTATAAAGCAATAAAGGATAACAAAAATTCACCCAAAATGTATTTCTTAAAGTTAAACCAGCTTTTTAATAATAAAAAAAATACATTACATCATATCAGCAATCACCAGTTAACAACTGAAAACTGAACTGTTGCATTTATTGAAATCAATAGCTGTATTGTACCTCAGCCATATCTGCTGATTATGGCACAACAACAGATTTTATTTGCTAGCGTACAAGGATAACAAATAATTTCTAATAATTGTTTTAAACAAACAAAACAATAAGCTTTGTAAGCATAAAATCCATACAATGCTTTTAAATGTCTTTTTCTGTGAAAATCTGAACAAGAAAAAAAAATACCACTAATTACAGACAGAGGTGTAAAAATTATTAGGAACCCATACTGTAAAAAATCTTGCTTAGATGTATGGAGGCAAAAGTCTACATGAATGAAAGCATGTCTACATGTCATTTAGAAAACATTAAGAGTTCACTCATTTAACAAGCTAATTTATAAAATGTAAATAGCTAGCTAATTTAACTAACCAGATTACAGAACGTAACTAGCAAATTGACCAAACTTAATCAACATACTTCTCTGGATTTGAATACTTGATTACTTTTATGTCTAAATTGCCTATTTTAATTTTACTTTAAAACCTTAAAATACTGTAATCCAAAATAATATCAAATCAGTCAGACACCTATGTCATTATGCCTCAAATATAAAACAACTAAACAAAAATCCATTCAGAAAATCTAGAGGATAGGAAAAATGAAAAATGAAAAGCTCTCCTCACCTTAAGCTGTCCAATGTAAATTAAACTCGGTAAAAGCCTCACTTCCTTCTTGCAACCATTCAGAACAAATATAGAAAAAAATTGTATGTGTCAATTATTAACTGCCCATAAACACAGCTCTCAGATGCTGGGGCATGACGTCCTACGTCACAGATACTGTTAAGGTTAGACATTGTAAAGCTGGCTGAAATGGTACAATAAAATCCTGGGAGATAAGACAAAAATTATTACATTTCTACTATCAAAGCAATGAAACATTATGGCACAATGATCATGAAATGGGGCAAGATGCCAGTAACTGAGGAAATTTTGGAGTCATCTGTAAGAAGAAGACAAGCTTGCATCATACAAAAAACAGGCCATGACCTGCTTTTCACCTGATACATTCAGCCTCAATATGTAGCTTTTTTTTTTTTTTTTTTTTTAGATTATTTACCCAAGTATTGAAAACTTAAAATATACACCTACTCGTCAATTTATTAGTGGCCGGTATCGGTACTCCTGCTCATTTGTGGAATTATGTAATCAGCCAATCATGTGGCAGTCCATTGCATAAATTCATGTAGATACAGGTCAAGAGCTTTAAGTAATGTTCACATCAAACATCAGAATGGCAAACATGCGATCTCAGTGACTATAACGTGTCATGGTGTTTCCACTCACTGCATGTTTTTTTTTTGTTTTCGCCCCATTGTGTGTTCTTTTTACAGTATATATATTGGCACCAACACCTGTACCACAGTCAAAGTCACTGAGATCACGTTTTTTTTCCCATTCTGTTGTTTTATGTGTAATTTCAAGCATTAAACTGCTGCCACATGACTGGCTGAATGTCTAATTGCATGAATGAGCAGTTATACAAGTGTTTATATTAAAGTGGCCAGTAAGTGTATATCACCTTGAAACTGTTTATATGCTCTAATATAATACTTCTTCATTTATAAACAACATAATACACCTGTGAGGAAACATTATTCAATTCTTAATGCACAATATAGTACAACATTACTAAAATGACACTTTAGTGCCTCATTCAGGTCATTCTCTAACAAATAATTAAATAAATCAATCAATAATAGCTCATAAATGCACCAGCTAAGGTAGGATAATTCAAGAAGGAATCTGGGGGGATAAATAAATAAATCACATAATTTTATACAGTAATCCATTTGAGGTCAAGTATGCACACTCTCACACAAGAGGATTCAAATTTTTAGCAACCTGAACTTTATCTACTACATCTGGTTCTATTTTGACCATGGACAGTTTCAGCACATTTCCTTGTGGTAAAACAAAACCTTATAATAGACATCTATATACAGTTCTTGTAGTTACTGGACCAATAAACATTTGTGAGAAACAATTAGGCATGGGATTGGCATCCCATCCAGGACGTATTCCTGCTTCACACCCAGTGTTCCTGGGATAGACTCCAGATCCATGAAGATGAATGAATAAATATTTGTAGAAAGCCTTCAGGAATTTGTAACCATAGCAAAACCACAGGTAACAGTAATTATCTATTATTACATTGCTATAGTGTTGGATAAAACTCAATTTTGGGCAAAACTCCATAAGAACAGCTTTTGCAAGACTTTTTTCTCATATGCCTCTCATTTTAAGAATTTTATTGTTTGAGTGTAACAGGTAGTAGTATTGAATTTTTAATACAGTCAAACATTTTAATGATTTACTGACAGAATTCAGCTTCTTGATTTAGACATTGATTATAAGTAAGTGTCCTTTCTATTCTTGGTACTGGGAAATGTTCCAAAATTATCGTCTGTGTTGATCACTCACACGTTATAAATGCACTAAAAAGATATTAGAAGAAAAGACTTATTCCTTTAAAGAGAGCAAAGACGCACAACAATCCAGAGCAATAATTCATAATTACCTCAGTACACCTCAAAAATTCGCATTTATTAAAATAAAACATTTATCCAATTAACAACTCAGCTTAATCTGCCAGATTGAATATATTGTATAGAATACCCATTCACTGAGTAACGTCTTCTCAGACTACTTGTGTAATTACAAAAAGGTCAAGGTGCCACAGTGCTGAACATACCAATCTGTCAATTCTCAATTTAAATTAAGTTAAATTAAGTCTCTGCTCCAGAGGCAGGCTGTCCTTCAGACACTTGAGTTGCTCCTCTCCCAGTTTAATCCGGTCCTCAAGCTTTCTCTGCTCAATGATGAGGGCCGACTTCATCTTCACAAAGTGTTGGTAGTCGGCAAGGCGGTCCTCACTCAAGTAGCTGGCCAGGATTTCAAAGACCAGGCGTTCCCTTCGGTCCAGGTTCTCCTTCAGCTCCTTGGCGTCTTCATGCTGGCGAATCAGCATCTTCCATTTTTCTGTTAGTGTGTTCTATATACAGAGACATTAGGCCAAAAGAAAAAACAGAGGTGTGATCAGATAATTTCACGACTCAAAAGTCTGCCCTCTCATACTATTTGTCTACTAAAAGTAAGCAAATGCATTTGGTATCATTTTCAAGATGCCATACCTTTTCCTCAGCCGAAACACCCTCCTCCAGGTTATTAAGTGCATTTTCCACACGTGCCAGTCTCCCTGAAAGTGAGAGCAACAGGCTAACCACTTTGTCCAGGTCTCCAACAAACATTCGGAACTTGTCCAACTCATTGGGCTTGCAAATGGCCTGCACGGTGGCCTCCACTTCCTCACCCAGGGTGTTGTTGTCCTGCATGTCCTCCAGAAGACTCTCTCTGGCCTCGCGGAGTACCTGCAACTTCCTGCTCAGACTATCAATCAGCTCCTGCTGCAGGGACAGACAGCATGTACATGAGTTCAGGTCTACTATAAATGTGAGCGCTAGTTTTGCACTGGAGCTACAAGAGTAGCTAACTTGTATAGTTAATTTTAAAAAATGGTTATAAATAAACCTCAAACCAAATCCAGTTCAGCCATGACAATTCTTGGAGTGAAATTGTGAGCTTTTATAGATAGGGAGGGTACTGCTGAGCGAGTACAAATAGAAAAGAAGGGAAGAATTCTGCTGTAAAAGGTAGGTGGTAGAGCGGGTTGTCCACTAATCGTAGGGTTGGCGGTTCGAATCCCGACCCCGGTGACTCCACATGCCGAAGTGTCCTTGGGCAAGACACTGAACCCCAAGTTGCTCCGGATGGCAAGTTAGCGCCTTGC
>JAOUWY010000003.1:7256163-7273486 GCA_025728095.1 Prietella phreatophila
CTGGTTGACTCTTTCTGCCTGGCCGTTTGCTTGGGGGTGATATCCCGACGTGAGGTTCACTGTGATGCCCAATTTTTTGAAAAATGAAAGAAGCAAAGACTGGACCCCAAACTGATCTTGTCTTGGCTGTGTGACTACAATTGTGTGAAAAATTGCATAAATGTGTATTTCATCATGTATTTCGTGTGTATTTCATTCATTCCTTTTTCAGGTTTGACGTTCAGAACTAAAATTCTGGCAATTTAAATCGGCACTGCTTAACCTAATTTAGACTCTTTTTGAAAAACTAATGAAATAGTGACTATGTGTTCATAAGCTTGAGTGAGATGGCTGTACCTTCTTATTTGACAGATCATATTCAAGTTCATCTTCAGAGCCCTGTTCCTTCATCTGTTCTTGCATATCCTTCATCTTAATCAGGAGCTCGGCTTTGGGAGCTGATGTGCTGTAGTATGAAGAGCTCGTTGCTAGTGAGGCCGAGGCGGCCGTTTTGTCGTCGGCTCTGCAAATCAGATAGATAATGGTTAATTGAAGCTATGTGTGAAGATTTTTTTTTTTACAAATTGCAAGAACAGATCCAAATACACTGAGATAAAAAATGAAATTCAGGCATTTTTAAATATGTTATACAATTTAATAATTAAGATTAAATATAAATTGACCACTGTATACATGTGTACAAAAAGCCCTGGGGACCAACAGTATAAGAAGTCTGCTGCCCTGAGGAACTTTTAAAAAATGTTATATTTAAAAATATAAAGTGTTAAAGGATTATGCAGTATTACACCAGCAGAGGACAGTATTAGAAAGGTTATTCTTGTTGATCCAGAGACAAAACCTAAATCCATACTCTGTGTAATATTTAGTATTCTGCAGCCCTGCTAAATTAGCCCGAATCATTCAGACATCTGGAGGTTGAGTGTAACATCACTAATCTAAACTGCCTCTCTCATACTCAAACACAACATGTACTCACTTCTCCTGTGTGGTTTTGGGAGATTGCTTTGAAGCCGATTTTCTCCTTTGCTGTAAACCCTCTAGAAGCTGCTCTCCCCGAGGGTAGATCCCTTCCATCAGGTCCATAGTGGTCTTCATCTTGCTCTGATCCAAAATGTCTACCAGACTCTTATCCATTCCCATGATATCTCTGGCTAGTTCTTCTCTTTTCTCATCCTCCTCAGAGAGGCCAGTGGGAGCTGCACTCAGCCTCACTGTCTCTGTGCTGTGGACCTCTGAAGAACTCAACTGCATGGCATGGAAAGGGGAAAGAGGCTGCGCTGGAGAGCTCGGTAAGTTTGGCTGGTGTGTGAACCCTTTATCAGTGCCTCCAGGTGACTCACTGGGAACCAGATAATGCTTAGTTTCCGTATCAGAGCTGCCTTTTTCATGTACAATCCTCATGGGAATGTTTTTCACGGCAAAGCTGGGCTCTGTTGTGTTCTCCATCAGGTTACTACATTGGGAGACAGATAACTTGTTATTGCAAAATACCAACACATCATAGTTAACTTTTAAAAAAGTATGTAATGTTATGTAATATTATTCCACAAGGCTATTCTCAAATCTGATTGATCTGACGGTGTTGATTAATTTTCCAGAAGTGTAGTGTAGTGCCAATTGTAATTCAATGTTATAATGCTATAATGTAAGTGATAACAGGAACTTGGTTATTTCACGGACATTCCACAACATTCAATTGAACTATAAACAGTGTTGTTTGGTAATATATGAAAAACAATACAACTGTCGTCAAATTGCTGTGTTATACGAGGAATTAACCACCTTGGAAAATGCTGTTATTTGAAAATAATCAACTTTGCAGTGGTTCAAACAAAAGTCTAGAACCCAACAAGGTTTGCCTTTTAGAGAGGGTTCCACACAGAACCTAAACACCATTAACTATCAAAACTACACTATGAGTGTAGAAAAAAAGACCTTTACTAAGTTAAACATTTAAAATAAATGGGGCGGCTGTGGCTCAGGTGGTTGAAGGGGTCGTCCACTAATCCACTAATCATAGGGTTGGCGTTCGATTCCCGGTCCGGGTGACTCCACATGCCGAAGTGTCCTTGGGCAAGACACTGAACCCCAAGTTGCTCCCGATGGTTTGCCTTGCATGGCAGCTCTGCTACCATTGGTGTGTGAGTGTGTGTGTATGGGTGAATGAGACACAGTGTAAAGCGCTTTGGATAAAAGCGCTATAGAAGTGCGCCATTTACAAAATAAAGCAAGATTAAAACTTGTGAGAATTACGATGAAACTTCTGAGTGGTCACCTGTGAATATCTGAATACTGTATGTTGGCAAGGAGTTCATCAGTAAGCTTCTGGGGTGAAACTGAAGACCCTTGTGAATACCCATATTTTGAGGGTGAAGTCACTTCACTACCACAATGAGGGAAAGGGAATTTGGGTGTTGCTGAAGATACCACAGAAGAGAGTGGTTCGCCATTATGCCACGTCCAGTCACTCTGTGGTGTTGTAGCAAAATGTGGATCTTTCTGCTGGGAGTCACTCAGAGAGGATGAGGATGTGGTTTCTAGCTGTGTTGATTCATTGTCATGGTCACTAGGCTTTTGTGTTGCACTGCCTTTATTGCTAGATGAAAGCTTGAATATTGAGTCCTGAAAATGGAGATGATGAGGGTGTGAAGATGGTGGACAAGATCCTTTTGTGATGTGAGTAGAGTGGAGAGGTTGTGTTATGTCTCTGTGTAGCAGATCATTCCTTCTGCTGGACCCCAGAGGGTCAGAAGTGTTGAGTTGATTCTGACCCTTTTCAGATGCACTGTGACATAAAACACACACATACCGATCTAAATGCTTATTCAGACCTCAAACATGATCTTTTTTATATTATAATAATAACAGATTATGGCTTTCACTGTAAATCAGTCCTTGTCTACCTTCTCTATAGAATGTAGTCAGTTTACAGTGCAGTCTTGGTGGAGCTAAAAAACTGCTGTCACTGGTAATCCAAGCAGCTTCAGCTGGCTAAACTGACACACTTACCACCAGACATATCTCTATCCTGCTAGACTGCTATTCAACCTGTAATCTCCATTACAGTGTTCATGGCAGCACAGAAGAGAGGAGAAGATATAAAATTTCCTTTAATACAAATTACCTCCCAAATATTAAGCATTACGTAGCACCCAAACACATACTTTTTGAAATTAGTTGTGCTATAGTTATTGAATAATTCATAGAAGTTCCTGAATAATATGTTTTAGAATTGAACAATAGAAAGCTGACATTTTAAAGTTATAATGGGGTTTCAACAAAATAAGACAGAACTGGGGGAAAAATTGGAAGATTTATTTACTGTATTTTAAGAGTCTGGTTGTAGAAAAGTTATTAGGTATACATTGGCAGGGCTGAGCATTAATGAGAGCATAAAGAATTATTATTATTATTATTATTATTATTATTATTATTATTGTTATTATTATTGTTGTTGTTGTTGCTGTCATCCACATACATTGCATACAATACATTACACTATTGGTGTAACTGTATTATACAGGTATAGTTCAAAAAATTTGAATATCATGGAAAAGTTTATTTTTTTCTGTAATTTAATTAAAAAAGTGGAACTTTCATAGATTCTAGATTCATTACACATAAAGTGAAATATTTCAAGCCTTTTTTATTTTAATCTTGATGATTACGGCTTACAACTCATGGAAATCAAAAATCCAGTATCTCAAAATATTAGAATAAACAATTTATAATACAGAAATATCGACCTGGGAAGAGAACATTACAAAAGCTGGATTTAAAATATTGCCCTAGAATTGAACTTTCCTTCAGTCACAAAGTCTAGGTTTCACATTACATTTACATTTAACCATTTAGACAGTGCTGTCCCTTGCTCATGTTTCTTCAGAGCTGTGCTCATCTTAAATGAGGTATAGTAGCTAGAAAGCAAGAAATCCTAGCATTGTTACAATTTATTTGGAATCTTAAACAGATTTTGGAAGAGTTAAGGTAGAGTCTAACCTTTCACTATGAATTTTCTCTGGGTCTAGTGTGTGTTCTGGATGAGACACTGCCACAGGCTTCTCTGCTGACAGACTGATTATCTGGAGGGGGAAAAGGAAGGAAACATCAGTTAACAATAAATTAACACACACTGAGCCCTTTATTAGAATAGCATTGTGGATCATGATTTCTAAATTACTTTGCAGCAAAGAAAGCAACAAGTTAACAAAAACCAACATTTATAGTATAGGAAAGGAAAGCTGCAGTCAACCTATAAAGGATTTAATATCCTACCACTAACAGTGTATACTGGCTAAATTCTAGAAATATAAAGTGCATAATTGCCCCATTATGTTATGACACGGCGAGATCAGCGCGGCAGCGCACTACGTGTAGTCCCGCCAAGGGACATGGCGGAGGGGGACTACACTTCCCAGTCTCGCCCGCGCTTGAGTTCACCGGAGTTCTAATTAAGAACACCTGAAAACACCTTAGGTTATATAAGGACCTCCCAAACTGTAACGCGATGCGAAATATACGTTCAGTAGCCTTAGCTCTGTATGGTACTAAGTTCCGTTCGTACAAGTGTTTTGCCCGGTTCTAAATTACACGCCTGATTTACGATATGCTTTTGTCTACCCCCAGATTCCTAGCTTACCTGTTTGCTTCGGTTCCGAGTCTCTCGTGGTTATCATCTCTCCGCCTGCCTGTGCTTGTCTCTGTCTACGCTTCGTGATACATTACAACTAAACTATAATCACCGAAAATGTATTCTATTATTATAATAATTGTACCCTTTTTCTCTGTAACAGCTCTTCAGTTTAAGTGGTAATTCAATCATTATCATTATCTTATCATCAGCCAGAATGGCAGTAGTGCAATGACAGTTTTTTATTATGCAAAAAGAAACTCAACTTAATTGCAATATCTGAGATTAAAGCAGAAAAGCATGCCCTATGAACACAAAAAATGTTTTTTTTAATTAATTTTTATTTTTTTAATTGTCTATAATAACCATAATGGAACAAAGACGACTACTGCAGTAATATGCAAGATGTCAACCTCATATACCAAATCAATGAGATAAAATCAAGACAGACCAGTAACAACAAAATTCAGACCAATAACAGGAAAAGTAACAGACATCCATGGATGTCTCAGTTAAGGCATTGCTTACTGGGAAACCAAAAAAATATAATAACTTACTTCCCCACGAAAATCAGTGGAAGGAGAGGATCTGGATCTTTCATGGATGCACACCATGTTGTTGCCTTCTTCTTTCCCTGAATCCAAAATGTTCTCTGCTGAGTGATATCTGCTGGATGTTCTTCCTCCTATTGACTTCCTCTGCAAGTTCCATGTTGCCTCATACTCTGCAAAAGTGCCTAGTCGCTGCTGTTCCTCAGCTGTGGTGTTACTGGTGTTACTGAATTGCTGTTTTGATGAGGACTTTCTATCATTTTCAGCTACAAGCAAAGAAAACCTATTTTCTTCTCCACTGATGCATTCACTGGGGTTCAGTTGGGATTTCCTTGGGATGGGCTTGGAGAATGTTGGTCTAGAAGCTCCTTCAAAGAACTTAAATCTATCTACAAATGAGCCAAGAGTTGCTTGCTGTGATGCTTTTTCTTCTACTCCCACTTCATTGATCTTGTCAGGCTCTGAGAAAGAATGGACCCTTTTGTCCAAGGGGAAACGCTTTCGACTTCCAATGCGGGATACATGGCCATTGGTAGAATCTGATTTTGTGTCTAACTGACCTTGAAATGTTTCGTTCCCTGGAAGCTCCAGATCTCTCCTTTTAAATGATGTGGCCTGTAGAACTCGAGCTTGTGCCTCTTTCAGGTGGTCCTTGTAGGTGCTTGTAAAAGATCCATCTGAAGAGGATGTCGATGTCTCTGTAGACTTCCAGACCCCTAGGTCCTCCTCAGATTCTCTAGGACAATTCAGGTTAGCAGCACTCCGGCTCTTTTGAAGCTGGGCTCTCTTTTCTTGGATTTCATTGAGCAAGGTAGTGGCATAGCGGTCACTTCGTCTTCCTTGCTTGCTACTTATGGGATAAGGTTTTTCTTGCAGTGCGCATCCTTTTGTTGTAATCATGTTACTGTCAGCCAGAATCCTGCTCTCCTGAGCTAAAGAATGTAACAAAGGGGTCTTCTGAGGGCAGATTTTATGTCCATTCTTGGAGATCCAAGGGTCATTTTGGGTATATTTGTGTTCTCTGGTGGAAAGAGATCTCTGCTCTGCCTTTTGGTTCACAATGTTGTTGCGGTGGTTCTCAGAAATTCCTCCATCCTTCTGCCATTGATTTTCCTTCTCTTTTTCCCCAGAGTTGGGCTTCACTATTGCTGGACTTGGAGCTTCTAATTTTGGAGGACTGCATGTGTGTTTGTAGGTTTTGTTCTCAGATGCCTGCAGGCAAGTTAGAGGGTACTTTAATTTTATGGTTCTTTGATAGTTTGCTAGGTTCCTGTCACTGTTAGCATGGATAAGCTCCGATTCTGGCCTCCATTTATGCTCTCCAACTCCATCTGAGATCCCTTGTGTGGGCTCCTCAGAAGTGATGCAATAGTAGCGATAATTAGCCATTCCACCAGAGCTGTTGTCAGGAGCTGCACTAGACAGAGACCCTGTGGCACTTCCAGTTTCCTTCTGGAAACCCACATTAGTGGGAAGATTCTGCAGGCTGCGGCAGTAGATGCTAACACTCTGCATCTTGGGTGCAAACGTATTCCTGGGATAAATGTAGAAGGGACTCTCATCACTATGCTGCCTGTGATGCTGAGGCTGACAAGAAAAGGGGTTCTGGCCTTGTCTTACATCAGTACTAGATAAGGAATAAAGCTTTGCGGTATTCAACTCGTTTGGGCAGTAGTCCTCAGCTGATGGCTGTACTTGGTGAAAATCTTTTTTGGATGGTGGGTTGTAGCTATGGTGTGATTGGAGTCCTTGTTCATTAAAATGATAGTTATCAGCCTGCCTCTCTGTAACTCTATTATGGGATTTCTGATGGGAATGTGCAGGTGGTCCATGCGAGTATGGGATCCTTAATCCCTTTTCATGAACTTTAGTTGCTGTGAAACTGTCATTGCGTAAAGGTGGCACTGGAGGGGGTGGTGAGTAAGCTGCTGAAGACTTCTCTGGAACATGCCACACAGGGTTAATATTCAACCTCCCAGAGGAGAGGAATCTGGAGTCAGCCTGGTCCTCGATCTTATGGCTGATACAACCTTCATTACTCACAGGAATCTGTAGGTACATGCTGTGTTCACTTTGGCTGCCCTGATAAAACATGCACTCTGATGAGGCAGCACTTTCTGACAAACGCTGTTCAGGTGTGCTAGAGGAAAATGCTCTATATCCAGAGTTATGTTTATCACCAACTCTCATGATTGGTAACATTTCTGCTCCAATGTGATGCGTGTTGGAGGAGCGCTCTAGAAGTTCCATGTTGCCCACTGAGCTGAACTGGCATGACGCGTATTGCAGATTTGTCTGGCCCCAACAACTGATGAAGTCATTTGAGGATGAACTGAAAGAATAAACAGGAACATTGCTACTTTATGATGGACAATTCAAGAATTTTTTAAATTAAAAGAACTGTGGTGAAAAACTGTTTTTGATTAAAATTTCTCACCCTGCATCATGCTTTGTCTGCCACACAGGTTCAGGCATAGCAGTATCTTCAGTCTCATGAACTTCTGAGGAATTCTCAGAGACTTTGGAAGAATTCCAAGTGTGAGTTCTGCAAAAAGGTTCATTCTTCCTAAAAGGTAAACAGATAAGAGTGGTTTTTAAAGATATATTTGAGTGCAAAAGTTTCCATACCCTCACTGTAAAATGATGAAACCAATAAGACATTTCAAGTGAATTTGGTATTACAGATGGCTCCTCATTATCATTAGCAAGTCAAAAAGGCTGTTTAAAGATATTAATATTAAACAATCGAAATACTGTTTTCTCTATTCCAAGGATTTTTAGGTCATCTGCTGATGATTTGTCTCATTTATGAACCATGGGCTTTTACTGTTAGTAATAGTGTCTCTAAACACTTTAATATCTTTTTATACCCTTCTCTTGAAAGATCAAGATTTGTTTTAGGTAGAGATGCACCGATGTATTGGCCGATAAAGGCTATTTTACATGCTATCTGCCATCGGCCGATAGTTTAAAAACATCCAATGATAGGGGACAATTATATCCTGTCAATAAAAAGAAAAACACAGCGATTTCGTGCTGTGGGAAAAGATAATGTCTCTTGTGTGGAATGATGAAAAAACGGCAGTTTGTAAGCTGCTAAAATTTTACACCGGATGCTGCAGTAGTGAAGCAAGTGTTCTCCTGATGGTGGACACATAAACATAACTGACTCTAATTTCACCTTAAAATTAATTGCTAATCCTTGAGGTTCGCATACTTTTGCCACTCACAGATATGTAATATTGGATCATTTTATAATATTTTGTCTCATTTGTTTCATTGGGTTCTCTTTGTTTATTTTTAGGACTTGTGTGAAAATCTGATGATGTTTTAGGTCATATTTAGTTTCACAAACTTTCAAGCACCACTGTAAGATATAAAAAATGTAGTATTTTTCAGCTTGCTTATAAAGAAACTTTCTCATTCAGATGCTGTAATGGTTAGGCAGATACCTGTGATACCTCTAACAGTTTTTCAATAGGAAACACCATTACATGAACATTGAATTATGTTTAGAAAAACTTGGAGGTATGGCTTCACTTTTTTATTTGATATTTTTTCATTAAATCAAAAGGGATGCAAACATTGCACTCAACAATATGCTTTGGCACTACCAAGATAAAGTAGGAAGGTAGTTGATTCCCTGATCACCTGCATATGCATATGTCTGAAGGTTTATATAAGTATCTGTAGAATAGCATCCTAATAACAAAAGACAATTACTGTAAATATTTACTGATTTGCAACACACATACCCTTTGACCCGATTCTTCTTGAGAAGCATGCAAGATAAGGAAGGAAATACGACACCTTATTAGACAGGATCATCAACCAAACATAATACAGCAATGTGTCTTTTGATTAAAAATAAATAAATAAATAAATAAATGATTAATTTATTAGATAATACAAATGCTACTGCATAGATTATTGCTAGTTTCAAGCAGTCCAATAAAAATGGCTTTTTGGGAATCAGAGTAATCTCTTGGTGGAGTATGGGTGGATACTATTCTACATAGTAAATGCTCATGTAACTTGGGAGTCCTGGAAAACTAGGGAGAGGCCAATTATTACAATATACCTCATAGAACTTTGCACAATCTTCGTTAAAAAGCTTCTGTCCACGTGTATGTCACTTTCTGCAGGCATTGCTTGTGTTACAATATCCACCATTTAATCTTCCTGTACAGCATAGAGGAACAGAAACTGCTCATATAAGTGTAAATTTCAACATCTCCACATGATAGTTGAAGTATGACCTTATAAATCTAAATCACTGAGGAATTAAGGTGTTTTCAGAATACTATCCTGCTGACATATGTAGTGTGTGAACAAGACACATTTTCAAGACTGGGAACAGTCCAGAGAACCAACTTCCACCAAAACATGGTACAGTCCACTTCAGGTGTGGAAGCTATGAGTTCCTGGTACTGTGAGCAACATGATCAGTTCATCTTGTTATTTTATTTTCTGTTTCTAGTTGTGCGATTGTGCAGAAAGGCAGAATTCCTTATTGATATATAATACAAGACATTCATAGTACTAGTGCACTGTCACGGTTCTCCCGGAGCAGCGGCGTGTGTCGAGCAAATGCGCGGACATCTTCCGAGCTGACATCATGTCTTCGTCCTGTCGTGTCACAGGTCAATGGGTCACGTGTTTTGGGAATTGCGGCCAGCTGCCAGCAGTTTGGAGCTAATCAGACTGGGGGCTTATATACCGGGAGCCGTGCTACACACGGCTCGGGTAATTAAATTAAGTAAATGAAAGAAACGAAACTAACTAGACTAAACTAGAATCTTTGGTCTTTCCTAGTATCATAGTTTTTGCTCTTGCTCTTGTTCTTGTTTCCTAGCCCTGTGTCATAGACCTTGTTCTCGCCTAGGCTAGTTTAGCATAGAAGCTAAAGTTGAGAGTGTAGCTTAGCTCAAGCTTCTAGCCTAGAGGTGCTTAGATTACTTATAGTAGTGTAGACTCGATAGATACCAATAGGCTTTTGTAAAGACATAGTGCATGTCTATATGTTATGTTATATTGATAATCCCTGTTTATGTTCATAGCTATAGTCCATGCCAGGGTTTATGTTTGGTTAATAGTATTCATTGTTTGGCTGGTGTTTTGGTTCTGGATTGGTGTTGCTTTTGTCTGTTTCCCTTTCTGCTGTAAATAAAGGTTTCGTCCGTACTGCACTTGCATCCTGCCTGCTTCCTGCCATCACGCCTCATGACACACTGTAATTATCTCAGCTTTGTGGTGTGAATGTTTGCACTGAAAGCATAGCAAAATAATGCATGTCTCATGATGGCCTAAATGGCTAAAAATCTTTAACAACAACAAAAAAAACATTAAAAGCTTTAATCAGGTGCCTACCATTTTCTCAATTTCACAACTGCTTTCACAGTTAACTATGAGTTGTACAGTGCCACCAAATATCTAGATGTCAGATCATGCGACCATTTGGCCATACTGTCAGTAAGTGTTACTAAAAAGAAACAGCTGGAGGAACATTTTGCAACTAATGAGGTTAATTGGCAACAGGTCAATAACATGATTGGGTTTCAATAGAGTATCTTATAGAAGCAGAGTCTCTCAGAAGTAAAGAGTTTATGAAATCTGCATGGAAGCATATGTTGCTCTAAAACCTGGACATACCTTTCAGCATTGACGGTGCCTTTCCAGATGTTCAAGCTGCCCGTTCCATAGGCACTAATGCACCTCCATACCATCAGAGACTCAGGATTTTGAACTGAGTTCTGATAAAAAGGCGGATGGTCCCTCCTCTTTAATCCTCTTTAGTTTTCCATGGTTATTCCATGGTTTCCAAAAATAATTTCAAATTTTGATTCGTCTGACCAAAGAACAGTTTTCCACTTTGCCTCAGTCCATTTTAAATTAGCCTTGGCCCAGAGAAGACGGTGGCGCTTCTGGATCATGTTCACATTTGGATTCTTCTTTGCATGATAGAGCTTTAACCAACATTTGTGGATGGAACGGCAAACTGTGTTCACCGACAATGAGTTCTGGAAGTGTTTCTGGACCCAGGAAGTGATTTCCATTACATCATGCCTGTTTTTAATTCAGTGCCGCCTGAGGGCCTGAAGATCACGGGCATGCAATTCTGATTTTCACCCTTGCACCCTGATTTTCACCCTTGCACACAGAAATTTCTCCAGATTCTTGGAATCTTTTGATAATATCATGCACTGTAGATGATGAGATCCATCCATCCATCTTCTAAACTGCTTAATCCCCCATGTCGGGGAAACTTGGAGCCTATCCCAGGGAGCATCGGGCACGAGGTGGGGTATGAGGAGAACATGCAAACTCCACACACACGGTGGGAATCGAACCCCCGACCCTGAAGGTGTGAGGCGAACGTGCTATGTTCATAACATAAATTTTATGTTGAGGAACATTATTCTGAAATTGTTCCACAAATTGTAGATGCAGTTTTTGTCAGATTGGTGAACCTCTGCCCATCTTTACTTCTGAAAGACTCTGCCTCTCTAAGATACTCTTTTTATACCCAATCATATTACTGACCTTTTGCCAATAAACCTCCAGCTGTTTCTTTTCAGTAACACTTACTTTTCCAGCCTTTTGTTGCCCCATCCTAACTTTTTGAGATCAACTCTTGCAGTCAATAAATTAAAAAAAAAAAATTTTCTTAAAATGGTACATTTACTCAGTTTAAACATTTGATATGTTTTCTATGTTCCGCTATGAATAACATGGATTTATGAGATTTGCAAATCCGCGCATTCTGTTTTGATTTACATTTACTTACATTTTACACAGCGTCCCCACTTTTTTGGAATTGGGCTTGAACTACAAGACTAAAGTCTAAGGACTGTTAATGAATTACAAAAAAATCCCACTTACCAAATAATTACTGCATGACAAATATTCCTATTCCTTTATTTTCCAATTCTGTAAATATAAATGAAAGTAAACTTGTGCTTTTCTTCTAGCCAGCAAGAGTCGCATGAACACCAGAACATTCTGGAGCTGAGAGTCGTAAAGAATTCCCACCAGCAAATTCCAACACTCAGGATAATACGTCAAGTTAAGTGAAGCCTGACCAATAGACAATCAACCTCTACCCCCTACTCCCTCCCTCCCACACACACACACACACACACACACACACACACACACACACACACACAAAGTTCAGTTTTTTAGTTTTCATGTGCTTTATTGGCATGACCAATAATTGTACATTTGTATTGCCACACATAAGCACACACAAACAAAGCAAAGCACCATACTCGGAGGTTCACACCCCTATACCATCCACAAACTTTGAGTGGGTGACTGATGCGGTGTGTGTGTGTGTGTGTGTGTGTGTGTGTGTGTGTGTGTGTCCTGGTCAATAGGAGGATTATGCTTGAGATTTAATTCAAGCAACAGAGGGTGTCCAGTCATAACAAGTGCTATAATCTGTTTCTCTGGTTGGCTAATGGCTTATAAACAATGGTGGAGCTACACATGTTGGTCTTCTGCTTGTTGCAAGTGACAAAAAGTCATTAATTAAATAAATAGAAGGCTACCTACATGGGTGCACAGGGACAGATATTTCAAATTTTGTGCTGCAGTCAGGGTAAACCCTTAAATAAACTAGTTAAATAACCTGAGTCATCGTTTAGTTATGTGGTAGCCTCAGCAGCATGTGTGTGGGATACAGAGCAGACATGAGCCTGGACAATTTGTTCAATAGAACCACAGAGACAGGAGACAAATAAATGCTAGCATAATCACAACACAGCTTATTGGCGAAAGGGCACAAATCCTGTCAGACGGCAAAGCACATGCTGACTTCTCAATATCAGATATTTAATTTAACTTGTATCACTTAGTGACTTTCAAATGTTCACCTTAACTTAGTCTCAGTCCCCATGCTTATAAACAAGAGCTAAATTAAGGCATAATAGTGATAAAGCAATTATATACGTTCAGAACGATTTATATTTTCATGTCATTTTACAGGAGTTATAAACAGACTATTAGGGCTAAGCCTCTATGTCTTTCAATCATAAAAAGACATCAGGTTTCATTTCTGATATCCACATCAGAATGTTAACAAATGTCTTCCATCCATCCATCCATTGTCTGTACCGCTTATCCTACACAAGGTCATGGGACGCCTGGAGCCTATGCCAGGGGACTCTGGGCGTGAGTCGGGGGACACCCTGGACAGGGTGCCAACTCATCACAGGGCACAATCACACACACACTCATACACTACAGACAATTTGGAAATGGCAATCAACATACAAGTAATGTCTTTGGAGTGGGAGAGGGAACAAGAGTACCTGGAGGAAACCCCCAAATCACTGGGAGAACATACAAGCACCAGTGGAACCTAGCACAACAGCACCACCAATGGTTGTAAGAATAATATACAGAATGGTCTGAAGAAGTGAGGCTGGGGCTGACTTCTTTCTAGCCTAGATTGTAGATTCATGCAGTCTATCATTGACAGTAGTATCAGGTGATTACACAGTGTGACACACCCTCTAGTGTTCATCTCCATTTATGCTGATATTTATCAGCTGGCATCACTGACACATCTTTAACAAGACATCAGCAGTTACTGAGCAACTGCATGGAAATACAATCGAATGTGTAATGATCGAGAACGAGGTGGATTATTTACTCTATTGTTCTCTATTGCCCCCTTAAACAACTAGTAGAAAGCTTAAGACTGTCCAGTAAAAGTACAAATGTGTGCAATAGTTGCTCAGTCCTTGATAGGGATTAGACTATATCCCTTCCATCTAATATCACGACAGCCATTACTGTCTGTTCACCAAGTTGTAGTTAATCACATTTCCCTGATATCAATGTTGGAGTCATCCATGTAATCCTTTTGGAGAAACCAGCCCGAGATATGGCAATTGCTGAAGGCCAAGACGTAATTCTAGCAAACTATAGGATCACAATATTTACCTGTGACTATGGAGGAGTGTATGCAAGGACTGAGTCATCACCCAAAGTAACAGATTAGCACAGGTCTGCCTAACCCAAGGATATATGAGGATAAAAGAGACGCAGAAAGAGCAGACAAGCAAGAAAGAGAAAGAATATTTCTAAGGTCATGTCCCTCTGAAGTTTAAGGTCTCCTTCATGTTGTGTCTTTTTCTAGACAGGTTATGGAGGTTAAACAACACATGGCCCATTACCAGAGAAAAACACAAATGTGTTAGTTCAAACAGAATCTCTCAGTCAGTCATGATATTTCTTACATAAAATACAGGGCATTATTGAGACTGTTCTACTTAAAATGGTGGGGGGAAATGGTGGGGAAAAAGTTGCAGCACTCTACTGAAACGTTTGAATGTGGCAGCGTCTTAAATCCTGTGAGGACAGATCTCCTCTACTGCTCTTGTGATGTGACAGGTGCCAGAGCACCTAAGGACAGCTCGAGAGGAACAACAAATACATGATGGTTCATTTACATTTTGTAAATGTTATTTACTAGACTATTAGAGATTTATAATCATAGTTATGATTTGAGTAAAAATGGAGTGCACGCTACAGTTGAGTCCAGAATATGGGTGGTCCTTGAATTGTTTATATACATAATAATTTTCTTTTCAGTGTTGTCCATATGCTCTAAATAGAATTTTATAGTTAATACACAGTGCCATGATTGCAATGATAATCATTAATATCCCTTTAATCTACTGTATTTTGACTTTCATGTCATATCATATACATTAAACAACCTTAAACAACTTCAAACTGAAAGGTTCTCCACGTCTCATTCTCAAAAATATATCCTAACATTTAAAAGTATATTTAAAAGTAATGCAGATATATTATGTTTGGCTAGTACTGTAAAAGATACTATACTATAAGACATTAATATTACATCAAGCATGTAGTCAACGTGATGAAATACCTGATCAGTTGAATGGGTCATACAGTTCCTCCAAACAAGTTGGTTTTAATGGGCATAGAGAAGTGCTTTAAAGAAGTTATTGCCCTTAACTGGATTACTCTGTTCCCAAAAATCCCCACCAAAACAACGGGCTCACACAGACCAGCCAATCCTGTGGACCCACTGCACTCACCTAGGCAGTGGAACCAACCATTTCTCAAATACACGGGGGGTTAGTAAATTTATCTAAATAACATTCCTTCTGTATTCCATTTGCACTCCTGTAGATTTCAGGTTGAAATGCTAGTCATGTTTGCTTCACAGGATATAGCAAGAATTACAGTATGCTTAAAGAAAACACAATGTCATGTTTCTCCTTGAGTTATAAAATTTCACTGATTTCCCCTACACTGAGGTTTGTCCAGCTTTGCAGGTTGTAACTGGATTCTGAGTGAAGGCACGAGTAGCCAGATCGCACAAAGGCTGAAACCTCTCTGTGTAATAAGAAATAATCTGAAATGGTAATACTCTTGGATCTTATATAAAGTGGCTAAATGAAATGTGCAGTCTGATCATCTGTGTGCAGTTAGTGGATGTGGTGCATAACAATAATTTAATGAGTAAGATTATGTGCAAAGTCAAAAGAGGAAATAATATTTGAATGAGATTTTTGAATGTGCTAATCGGAATGGTGGCACAGTAAGAAAGACTGCCACCTCACACACCTTGATTACATGGTTCAATCCTGAGTTTACTGTTTAGGGTGAAATTTGCATGGTCTCTCAGTGTCTACGTGCGTCGAGCTGGATTAATCCGGTTTCTTCGCACATCTGAAAAACATGCTGGTAGGTGTACCAGCTATACTAAATTGCCCCTAGGTGTGAATGTGTGCACATGGTGCCCTACAATGGACTGTGAATCTATCCTGGGTGTATATACCTGCTCATTCAGAGTCAGTAAGCCCTTTATCCTGGTCAGGGTCACAGTGTATCTTGAGTCTATCCTGGAAACACTGGGAGTAAGGCAGAAATACAGCCTGGATGGGACGCCAGTTCGTTGCAAGGCACCATGCACACATACATTCACACACTCATGTACACCAAGATGTAATAAATTGTATCCAATAACCTACCAAATGTCATGTTTTTGGGAGGTGGGCAAAAACCAGAGGAGCACTGTAACCTGTGGACCTGTAACCAGTGGACTACTGATCAGAAAGTTGTGAGCTCAAATCCCAACACGGCCAAAATGCCACTGCTGGGCCCTTGACCCTCATCTAAGAATATGAAAAACATACAAATATAAAACAGTTGAAATGTTCTGCATGGAAAAGTGCCCTTTGATACAGTATATGAACATCACACCCATATGTGGTTCTTCCCTAAACTGTTGCCATAAAGTTGCAAGCATACAACTGTCTGGAATGTCTTTTTATACTGTCGAATTACATTTACATTTATGGCATTTGGCAGATGTCCTTATCCAGAGTGACTTATAGTTATCTCATTCATACAACTGAGCAGTTGAGGGTTAAGGGCCTTGCTCAAGGACAAAGCCGTGGCATTTTGGTGGTGCTGGGATTTGAACTCTGATCAGAAGGTCCCCTTCACTGAAACTAAGAGGTCTAAACATGTTCCAGCATAGCAATGCCCCTGTACACAAAACAAACTCCATGAAAACATGGTTTACCAACAATGGAGTAGAAGAACTCAATCCTCTCTAATGCTCATGTGGCTGAATTATCACACATCCCCACAGCCATGAACCAAATTCTATTGGAAAGCCTTCCCAGAAGAGTGGAGGTCATTATAACAGCAAATAGGATGCTCATGTAGATGTAAATGTCAGGTGTCCACAAATCTAAAGTGTAGCCTTTACGCTGTTATTCTTTTCTGATGAAAATACTTTTTTAAATAAAGTTTTTTTTATTATTATTTGTAAACATTTACCCAGTGTGTTTATATTCAAATTCAAATTGTGTATATGTTGTTCAATTTATATATTCTTTTTAGCTGGTTTTTATTAAGGACACAATAGTGTTCAATTATGAGTAATAAGCCAATTGCATGTACCGTAACTATTGAGCACACCTGAATATTAGCCGCACCCGCTAATTTTAAAAAGAAAACATTTTTTGTACATATATAGGGCGCACTTCTCTATAAGCCGCAGGTGTCCACGTTGTAACTGTCACGATTCGTGACATAAACGAAGCAGGACGGATGCAAGTGCAGTTAGGACGAGAGCTTTTATTGA
>JAOUWY010000003.1:7342681-7354534 GCA_025728095.1 Prietella phreatophila
TTGGTGGAAGAGTGGAGTAACATCTCACAGCAAGAACTGACAAATCTGGTGCAGTCCATGAGGATGAGATGCTCTGTCGTACTTAAAGCAGCTGGTGGCCATCAGATAATGACCGTTACTTTTAATATTGACACCCCCCCCTTGTTCAGGGACTCATTCCATTTCTTTTCGTCAAATGTCTGAAACTTTTTCTGTTGTTGAATCTTTGTTAATATAGATATCTACACATGTTAAGAAATTTGCTGGAAATAAAAGCAGTTGAATGTGAGAGGATTTTTTTTGTTTTTTTGCTGAGTTTATAAACGTCAAGGGAAAATGTAATAATATTCTTGATTGTTTCCATTTCTCTGGAAAGTGTTTCATATTTGGTGCATCAACCACTGCAGATTTGGTCTTAAATTCCATTAGAATGGCTATTAAAATTGTTGTTTGGTGTTAAATTGAACTTAAGGGACCTGTAGACATCCTGGTAACTGACACCATTAGGATACCGGTGTTTAAGCACATGGTACACGAGCAGGTTAATACTGCAATTGAGTGTACACCATCCTCATTTAATGATCGATAACTGAAAGTGTGTGCGTATCTGTATTTGTGTCTGTGTGCATAGGAGGAAAGGTGATGCCCAGACAGCAAAGACCTTCCTGCAGGACTCTATGAAGTCGTACATGGTGGAAGGCTGGAGCCTGCCGCTCACACACACGCGCAAGCAAATCGCAGAGTGTCAGAAACAGCTGCAGCAGTCAGAGGAGTATCCTTAACTGAACCCAAAATCCCTCAGCGCAGTGTCAGTGATGATTCCATCTCACCTTCAATCACCTTTATAACTAAAGTTTATTAGTAACCATTATACTAGCGATAAGGCATAAGCGACCACATTGAGTTAGCCAGTGTTTGTATATTACATGCTGATAGTGTACTTTACCTGTTAAATGATTGGACACCTACTCAAAGAAATGTTTTTCATTTTTAGTAGTTTTTACTATTTTAGAATAATTATGAAGACATTGACATTATTAAAATAATTTTTTAAAGATTAAGTAAAATGTTTTGTTAATTTAAAACAAGTTTTATAAATGCATCTAAAGAGATAAATATAGGTATTAACTTCAATTTAAAATTTTTCTAGAAACAAATTTCAGCCTTAATCAAATCATTGTGAGACAATGAAAATGTACAAACTTAAGTTGTAGACTAATAAAAGCCTACATTTAATGTTATTTGTGCATCATCTTCAAAAATGAATGAATATATATATATATATATAATTATTTATTTATTTTGTGTGCAACCATTTGATCTTTTGTTTAAAATTTGAAACTTTTTAACAAAAGATCAAAAGGTTAAACAATAGACACTTTTTCACAGCCGCCTTTGCTCACATTTACCAAAGGTGCCAAGGAGGGCACTGTGAACATCTGTGTACGTACACATGTATGAGCACATGTGTATCGAGACTTTTGACTGGTAGGTCTGTGTGAATGAAATAAGCGTTTAGTTTTCCATCACCCTGTATAGATTGTTTGGGTTCCTTAACTCTCTGTACCAGCTACTTGCAGACAAGCGCTCTGCTGGCCAGCGACACCAACCTGACAGAGGAGCAGAGAAAGCACTTCTGTCAGGAGATCCTCACCTTTGCGAACAAGGCTCCAGAAGGCAAAGGTCAGTAGTTTGTCACTGGATCACCATCACTTGAATGCAGCTTTTGTTGCTTGCTAGAGCTGCTTTGCCTTCTTTTTTTCTCCTTAATGACTTGCTTGCACCTTTCTCTCACATGTTTAGACCAGCAAGTGGTCCTGAGCATGACTGCGTTTGCTCAGCTGCGAGATCTGCAGTTTCAGCCAGCATCCACCACAGTGCATGTTGGTGCATCCTTGCAGTTGGAGCTGCGTCTGTGCAGCCTGATGCCCATTCCCGTGTGTCTGGAGAAGCTAGCAGCCAGCGTCCATTTTACAGGGGAGCAACCAGGCATGCGTTGTGGCCCAGCAAGCACCCAGCGGCGCCCCGGACCCAGTCCAGACGGCACCATCTCCTTTCCCGCTGTGAGTGCGTCTGGCGGGGCGTTGCCAGGAACAAGCATGCCGGCTCTGGAACTTTATGAAATACAGGACCGCAGTCCCTCCGACAACATGCTCAACTCCACTAGCGTTGTCTGCAAGAACGCGCACGTGCTGCTGCGTGGCAACGATGGCCCCTCCCCCTTGGACGTGCATAGCAGTGTAGGCTCCACATTTACTATGGAGGATGGAACGCAGGTGCTGAAGACCAACAACGTGACGTTGTTGCCAGGCAACAACAGCATCATCTTCACGGCGCTGGTGAGGGAGGTTGTGCATGTTCATGTGAAAACACAGTTAACAATAACAGTAACTGCTGTTCAGAAATTACTTTAACATCTAAAAGGAAACCTAGTTAACAGCATCATAACAAACAAACTTAGCACAACACACAACAAAATCTAATAACAAAAAAACAAATACTATAACACGAATACATTATAACAACACAAAAAAACTAATCTGACAACACAAAAAAAAAAGAGTCGAGTGAAATCACAATGGAAATGTTTCCTCGCTGCGGTCCGAGAACTGTGGAGAAAAACTGAAGGTGCCTGTGATATTTGTCTTGAAAACATAACTTGTTGCTGAATTGAAGCTCAGACATCCATGGAACTAAGAGGCTCTTTTTTTTTTTTTTAATGGATATTAATTCTGTGCATGACTTGGGTGCAGAGAAGCATGGAAAGTAAATTAGATTTTGTTTAAAGTTTGTTTAACGTCTGCGTGATTGCTTTCCACACGGTTAGTTTAAAAGGCATCTTGATTAACAGTGGCTCTGTTGCATGCGCCTCAGTGCGCTTTAAACTCTGCAGTGCGTCTCACATTTAAACATCATGGAAAGCATTCACACGCACATTAAGCTTAAGCAAACTTCATTTGATCTTATACAGAGATAATATATGTTATTAATGCTTTGGCAGTCTAAAACAGACAGTTTGTTACATAACGCATATAATAGTGCTTCATAATAGTCTTGCACAATCTGAATAATAAACACCTCTTCGTCTACACGGCTGGATGAGCTGTAATCAAGCAACAGCTTTATGTTGTTGTTGTTTTTTGGATTTTGGGGTTTTTTTTGTGGATTATATTGTTGTGAATAATTTGTAGTCTAAGGCATCTCTGTCACTGTTCATAACCACTTCCAGTTTACACTGAAAGTTAAAGCTGACTTAAATTGCAGCCAGGCACATGCTGCGGTGATTATTGAACAATCTGCTTGTACTGTATACAAGACTACGGCAGTATTCCGCCTGAAGCTTTAACATCTGAGCACACGCTCACATTCGCTCTTTCTTTTGCAGAGTACAAAGCCAGGCACCTACACTCTGCGACAGTTGTGTGCTACAGTGGGCCGTGTGCAGTTTGTGCTGCCACACATTTACCCCATAGTGAAATATGAAGTATACTCCCAGGAGCCTCAGATGACCATCGAGCCCCTCGCAGGTCAGTCTGCTTTCAGTCATTCTGCTATAGATTTTTCTTTTCTTTTTTTCCCCCTTTTTTAAGACCATCTTTACAGACTAGAAAATGTTTTCAGTTAGGTTTCCACAGATCTGGGACAGTATTGGCCTGAAATCACATTATGTTGTATGCAAATCTATGAGATGGGTTTTTTTTTTGGTTGGTTTTTGTTTTGATTTTTAAACCTCAATTTGCTAGTTCCCCACAGCTTGCCCCAAAGGTGTAACAGCTACCAGCCACACCATCTTTTCAATGAGAAAATGGGAGCTGAAAATTTCACTTTTTATGTAATAAATAATGTCATTGTTGCCAAGGCATGAAACTCTGTGGCATGTAGTGCTACAGAAACATTATCATAATGATTGGGGTGATCACAGTAACTCAAAATTGCTTCAGGCCAAATCACACCACTCGTATTATGTAGCTTTCTGTTTGAAGTTGATTAGGTTCTAGAGTAACCATCCCAGTTTGTTCTTTATGTAGTGAACTATGCAGCTTACTGTAGCTGTATTTGTTTTGCAGAGAGCCTGCTGGCTGGGCTTCCTCAGAGGGTGAAGTTTACCATTCTAACAGGCCACTACGAAGTTAAGAAGGGGGACGCTCTGCAGCTGAGTAACACTGACTCCATGCCTATCCTGCACTCCTCGTCCTGCTCTGCCCGTATTCTCTCTGGCACTGGAGGTGAGAGGTCAAGGAGATCACATGACGTCAGATTTGACCTCTTGTGCATGGTTTTCTTTTTTTTTGTTTTTTAAAATGTCTATGATGTCTTCTGTATGCGTTCTGTATCTTGCTGTCATTGATCTTTTTCTTTATTCTACATTTTCTGCAGAGCTGGTGAGAGAGGCTGATCTGTCCATCCAGGCTTCAGAGAAGGTGACGAGTATCTCTCTGCCTCTAACTCCACCCTACCACACACTGGAGTTCCAGCTAGAGGTGCTGTGCCATATCCCATTATCACCAGCAAGGGTCGAAAGCGAGCGCCTCACCAACGGCGAGATCCGTCACCGGCCGAAGAGCCGCACACGCTCCAACAGCGGCATGGCTTTCATCGACCAGAAGGTCTGGATGACTCGAAAGCAAATACAATAAAGATTGCAACAAATGAGATAATGGGAATTTATTTTTAGTCATATAATTGGATACAATGTCTTTTTTTTCTTCTTTTTTTCCCCCCCAGCTGTCCATAGACTGTCCCTGGTCTATATATTCCATCCTCATATCCCTCACCTTCTATACCCCTTTCAGAGCCAAACACGCGCTACTGTCAGCAGGGAAAAGGTTTGTAAAATAGTCTGTACGTTTTCCCCATGTAGCAGCTGCAGTTCCTTTCCTGTGTAGTATTGGGTACTTTTAAATAGCTTTGAAAATAATGAAAGGACTGGGCATTAAACGTTTCGATTTCTGTAGAGCTTATTGTGAACACACTAATGAACATGTATAAAACATTACCCAAATTATAGCCTGTTGCTGAACTAAAGAAAGCAATTTCTCTGCGATTTCTGTTACTTGGAGAAAGCCGTTCTTATGGGAAAATGGGCCGGGAAACCTCCAACCCTACGATTAGTGGACAATCCACTCTATCACCTGAGCCACAGTCGCCCCATGTAGCCTAACAAACAGGACCTTTTTTTTTCTTCCCCCTAATGGCAGTGTTGAAATCATCTTTTGACCCCACAGGAAGTACCTCCAGGTGTGCCTTGAAAACGTATCGAACACAAACTTCCAGCTTGCCAACCAGACGCTGTCGGAGCACCAGCTCACACCTTTACTGGAGCTCCTCTCTCTCAATGCTAAAACACACCAGGTGAGTCGACACATTCACACTTATTCACACTGTGTCTCTTTTTACTCGGCGTGAGTCACTGAAATTGGACTGGTCTCATTTCCTGCATGTGAAGGTGGTGTACAGTAAGCAGAGCGTGTACAGTCTGTGGGAGGTGAAGTGGACCACAGAGCCACTGCCATGTCTGCAGTGCGTGTTTTCTGCCAGCTTTTCTCCTGCCGACGCTCCGATTACAGCGCTCAAACCCTACAGCTACGAGTTCCAGTTGGAGAGAGTCTCAGTGAGGATACACACACTCATACACACACACTTTTGTTTTTAAGCACTTTTCAAAACTGTCCATCTCATTTTAGTGCTGCTCAGGTAAATAACTTGTTTGTGTTGTCTCATCCACCAAATTGAAGCATTCCCAAACCCTTATTACCATTTGGTGCTGGAACTGAACGTTTTTCTTTCCTTCTTTCTTTATGCTTTAATGTTAAGCACAGTTTTAGATTGAAGTGATGGTAAATTACACCACCGGTCAAAAGTTTGGTGATACTTGACTGAAATGTTTCTCATGATCTTAAAAATCTTTTGATCTGAAGGTGTGCAATTAAATGTTTTAAATCGGTGTTGTAGACAAACATATTATTGTGCCAACATATTCATTAGAAAACTAACATTTTATTTACAAAAAATATATATTTTTTTAAACGGATGACTTGGAACAAAATATTCCGAAAAGCAGCCAATAAGAGTCAAGCGTAGGTGGGAATTCCTTTAATACTGTTTAAAAAGCATCTCGGGGAAATTCTTTAATAAATCAGTTGAGAAAATTCCAAGGATACATTTCTGGAAATTCTGTAGGCGAAAAGGGCATCTACTTTGAAGATATTAAAATACAAAATTATTTAGGATTTATTATCACAACATAATTCCCATAGTTCCATTTGTGTTATTCCAGAGTTTTGATGACTATTATTATTATAAAATGTGGGGAAAATAATAAAAATAAAGAATGAGCGTGTCTAAACTTTTTACTGGTTGTGTGTGTCGTCTCACATTACAGACACTATACAGTCTGAAGGCAGACATCCAGCCTGTGGTGGGGGAGCAGCACTGTCGCGCCGGCACCCTCTGTCGGCTAGAAGTATCGGTCACGCGTCTGACAGAGCCGAGCGACACGGACGGAGAGGATGAGGAGTTAACGGAGAATGAAGGCCTCCTACGCACGACCAAGCTCATGTATGAGGGTAAGACCTGAACGTGTACCAGAAATTAAAAGAAGCCTGTTCAGTGGATGATTTTGGAATAATTTAATGCTGTGTGTGTGTTTCAGTGGTGGATAACAGCAGTAACTGGGCTGTGTGTGGGAAGAGTTCAGGGTTAGTATCCATGCCCGTGGCTGCCATGGCAACGCACAAAGTACAGATGGAGGTCATGCCTCTGTTTGCAGGCAAGCTGCCCTTCCCCAGCATCAGAGTGTTCAAGTACCTGCCCCACAGCGCACAACCAACAAGCCAGCCTGACACGGGTAACACACACTTACACTCTCTCTCTCTCTTAGTCTGTCTAGTAGACTCTTTCTAATTCATGAATTATTGAATTATGAATGAATTACTACTCTCGACACTTTTTAATAAGAGGCACGGTAAGTGAACCGTAATCGTCGGCGTATCACTGCGGTGAAAGATCAATGGACCGTTTTGGAATTCTGCCCTCTATGGAAAAACAGTGCTATTGCACCTATTTGCAGAACCTTTTGCGACTTGTATTGTCCTTTGTTAGCCATGAAGTGTACACACGTTCTGAGAGAATTCAGGGCTGTAATCCAAACCAAATTGCTTAATCCTCCTATTATGTTATGGTCAAAATAACTTCCACAGTTTAAATACTCACACAAAACAGCAAAGTAAAAGAGTAAACCTTTATTTGCATATCAGTTCATGACCCT
Source organism: Prietella phreatophila (assembly GCA_025728095.1). NCBI lineage: Eukaryota > Metazoa > Chordata > Actinopteri > Siluriformes > Ictaluridae > Prietella > Prietella phreatophila. The sequence goes on from JAOUWY010000003.1 coordinate 7,349,928, forward strand.
AAATGAGGAAAAGTCAAATTTCAAAGAGAAGGAGAGAGATTAACCAGTATTTCAGACATCTCAAATGTGGAAATTGGTCAAATTGACACACAACATAATAGGAGGGTTACAAAAGTAGTGCAGCCTGTACATTTACTCCACAATTATTCATGTTAAACCCCACTGTCCTCCCCCCCCCCTCCCCCTCTCCAGACTCATGCCTAGAGAACGACAACCTCTCTCTTCTGGATAAGGGTCTGGAGGAGCAGGGAGACACTGCCAGTCTGCGCAGCCGGGGAAGCATTCACTCTGTGGGCAGTAACGAGCAGCAGCAGAGGGCTCTTCCCATGCCCCGGCTCGAGCCCTTCAGCCCGGGTCAAGTGTTCAACTCCAGCCAGACGCAACAGGTCCTGGTGCTCCCCAGCACAGATGACCATGTCCTCGAGGTCAACGCCACATGACACCCATGTAAGGCCCCGCCCCGCCTGGTCCTGGACCGTGCGTTCTGTGACCTCATTGGACAGGAGATAGGGGACAAGGGGGGGCTCTGGTGTGGGGCGGTGGAGCGTCCCGATCTCTGGACTCAGTCGGTGGGTGGGCGGGCGACTGAATACAGAAACACTAACTGATGGCTGGAGCCTGAGAATCCATCTACTGTCTAATGGTTTCCGTCTCATTTCTTTATTGCCTACTCATCTACAAAGAGACGTGTGAGACTGGGAAGCATCTCACATGTCACTTTCTCTCTGACTCAGTGGGCAGCCAGGAATTTACGCATCATCTGTTTCTGTCTCCTGAACTTCCTTCAGGGGAAGTTTTCAATACTACCGTGACTAGCTGAGACGATCACACACACATACACAGTGACCTCTGTGGAAGGGTTGGGAGGTATTGTGATTTATTAATATGGAAATACACGTGTAAGCATTGCAAGATTTTTTTTATTTTTTTTGTTGTTTACTGTGTCTGACCCCAGGCTCACATGCATGTATTTGCTCTGAAATGTGATCATGGCATCTGACAGAGGAGGTGAGAGAGGGAGGAGACAAGTCCTGCTGATTTACTACTACAGATCGTTTTACTCGTTTAGGCTGCTTCCTCAAGCTTGATCTGCAATGTTGGTGTGTGTATGTGTGTGTGTCCCCTGCTAAACAGAAGTGCAGTCCTCTTGCCTTTTATGTACTGTTAAGACATCCATATTACTGTGAGGTGGATCGCTGCATCAGATCTGTTCAGAGAAGCTGACTTCTTCAGTTTGAGTCACTAACTCTGAAGTGATTACTTAATAGAGTACCTATAACTTATTTTCTGCAGTTTTGTTTAGAAACCACGTTTGCCTAGTTTTAAAATGAGCGTTGTTAAACTCTGAGGGATCAGGACAACACTTCAGAGTAGCTGGACTGTATTTTCTTTATACTGCATCCATTCTTGCAAGTGACAAATTAGCAGACAGCATGTCCACTATCATGCAGTAAAGTAACAAATGGGAAGTAAATTACCCAGGAAAATCTTTGAAACAGTCTATCACATGCCTCCGCATGCGAGACTAGTAACAACCACTGCACATCCATGAGAGAGAAACTTGGAGCGACACCAGTCAGTAACTTGTCACTTGCTAGCATGAATGCGAAGTATGCACTCTGACATCCTCCTATTTTTCAACCAAAAGACGCAGACGCGCTGCATTAATGATTTGCACGTAGTACAAACGCATTGTTTTTGCATCATACAGTTTGTTGATGTGCCAATCCAATATAATTCTTTGCAAATTCAAGCTACATCTTAAGACGTATTACAGCACTGGTGAATCTCACACACACAACGTTTAACCCTTTCAGGGGTGAGTTGTTCCCCATCCTAGACTTTTCGACACAGTTCCAGATGACACTATGACGATAAAGCTTTTGTTTACATGACATTCCAGTAGCACTTGTGTGTGAGAAACACTCCTGTAATGGTTCAAGCAATTAAAACCAGTTGACTCAGACTTTCAGAATTCTCTGCACAGAATGATGGTGATTAAATATTAAAAGACGACTGCGGATAAAAATAATTGATGCTCGTGTCATGGAGTTCTGTAGAATTGTTTCGGTTTCTGATCGAGCAGGGAGCTACTTGTTCTCACGTAACGCTGAGTGTTGGTGTTATCTTTTCGGGTAATGAAAGGCCTGTGACGGCTGTGGGCCTGAGGCCGTATTCGTAATAGCTGGGCGCACTTTATAGTGTAGGCTGGATGGAGACAAACATTAAGTTTAAGATGTTTAGGACTTGTTCGTGAGCAGCCAAATGTTTTTGAATGAGTTTGTGTTAGTGCTTTTTAGCTCAAGTATCTGGTTCTGTTGCTGTAAGCAAATATTTAGGAGAGTACGAATTAAAAAGAAGCAGACTTGTCACATCTTTGCTTGTACATTGTATGCGTCGTTGCAGATCCATCCTGATTTTCATGGCTAGCACAGTATTTATTCTGTGAATAAATCTTTTCTTCTTTCTCAGATGAATTAAATGAATCAGGGGTCACTTGTTAAATGGTGAAAGTAAGAGTGAGTGATCGGTCTCTCTCTCCTGTCATAACGAGAAGGGAGTCAGGAAGCTGATCTGAGCACTCTTACATGCTTCATACACACGAGAGCCTGTTGGTCTCCCACTTCAGCAGTCGGAACGTGGGATTACATCATGTGAATCGGTGGGCCAGCCAACAATGTCAAATTTTCACAAGCTGTTTGTAAATTATTCCATCAGTTGAGCACCACAGATTGTATTTAGAATGATTATTTAAATGAAGAGTACGCATTATACAATTATAAAAAAAATATATGTTTTAAAAATGTGGAGTGTTCTTGCTTTCTTCCCCCTCTTCATTTTCCTGTACATTAATTTGTTACAGATAAATATTTAAGAATTGCACAGTAACCTGTTAGCACAATCATTTATTAGAAATTGGATGGAGGCAAATACAAAATAAGTTAAGACTTAAACAAGTCAACAGAAAGCTGATAGTGTAAAAAAAAATGCATTGACGACAGCCTGTCAATTTGCAAGTGTATTTCCCCACACTTCACATTAAACTAGGCACGATGAATAATAGGAAACTTTTCCAAATTTTGACACATAACCTAAAAAAAATAAAGGCATTGTCATTAAACATGACATGGTGATATTCTAGCAAGGCCCTATGCTGTGTTGGCGTCTGTGCAGCAGAAGTGTAAGCTCTTCACCTGTGCCGTAACGGAGTAGTCTTCTTTGGAAGTCTGCGTGGGTTTGGCACAAACGTCCATCTTCCCTCTGCACCCACTGCCGGCTTTGTCCCTTCTGCCGCTTTCTTCTGTAACCTGACAACAGCAACACCGACGAAGAAGTTACATCAGCTTTCCTTGGGAGAAATCGGCCTGAGGGCTTGGAGAAACTGAGGAAGACTTATGAGAACTTGTTATATTTGGTCTGAGTACTGAAACCGGATCCTCGCCAAGCATCCTTTCAAAGGTTGCTTAAAACAAATCGCTCCGTTGGAGAGAAACCGCTTAGTTCACGGTTTCTCCAGCAGCAGGACCTTGGGTACAGACCCAAGTATTTGAGCCGAGATACCTTTAAATACGTTACACTGAGTGTGTGAGCTAGTTTCTAGAGCTACAGTGCTGGTTTACTATAGAGCTTCAATGGCTGGTTACACAGATTTTCCACAGTTGTTTTGTTGAAACATGATGAACAGCAAATCTCTATATTAAAAAAAAAAAAAGCACTCACATTATTGTCCTCTTCCTCTCCAAGGCTTTCCTGGTGGCAGCAGACAGAGAACCTTTCCTTCTGCCCTGGAGCTCTCTACTCTCCTGGAAAAGGAAACACAGTCTTCTAATTTTACATGAAAAATTCATGGATACATTAATTCATCTTTCAATTAATCAGTGAGTGGGTGTAAATTCCTGGAAAGTATCCTGACATTCTAGCCATTAACGTAAGGCCAATATAGCTGCAGAATGATACTGAAAGAGCCATTAACCTATACTGGTCCCTACACGCCTGTTTACATTAGCTCGTCTTATGCAACCTCACACTGTGTTTGTATTAATGTGCACACAGAGACCAGTTAAACTAATCCAATCTGAATAAGGCTTTTCAAGGGGACATCGGTAATACAAATTTTATTTATATTTTAACTTTTTTTTTTTTTTTTTTAAGCACGGCTCTGTTGTAGTGATGCCCCTAGGGCCATTCCCCAGGCAGCCCGGGATTTGCCTCCATCAGTTATGCACTGCCACCACTGACACTTCATCCAGTTGATAAAAGAAATTGTCCTTGTTGTTAACCAGCTTCTCTTAAAGCACTATTTACATAACCAGGCCCCCAACCATCCAGACAGCAATAAAAATTACCACAGGAGGAAAAATCACAGTGTACAAGAAGCATTCCTTTTTCATTTTGTTTAATAATTGGGAGTAAGTCACTGATACGCATGCCACAAGAGCGTGAACACAGAGCCATATCTCCCTGCAGTTCTCACCTGGTTTCCTAAGCTAAGCATGGTTGAGGCAATACCTGGATGGGAGACCTCCTGGGGAAAACTAAGGTTGCTGGTGGAAGTGGTATTAGTAAGGCCAGCAGGGGGCGCTCACACTGTGGTCTGTGTGGGGTCT
>JAOUWY010000003.1:7505197-7528343 GCA_025728095.1 Prietella phreatophila
CCCCGGCTACCCTTCACAGATCCCTGGGGGAAGGTTTTGAATGAAACATGGTTTTGATTTGAGACACAATTCATGACAGGGAACAGTTTGAAAGACAAATGAACAGACCTCATCCATGTGTTGAACTCCTTTAGATATTACTTTTAATCCTCCAGTTAAAGTACGAAGGCTAGAATGTGAATAATGCCATTTGTCAAGTAAAACTGGACCTAAAATAATGGTAAGCAGCCACATTGATATAATCTAAAAATTGAAGTTGCACTAAAACTATTTTTAAAAAGTTATAAATGAGCAATTTCATTTTTAGAGTTATCTATTATCTGCAAAATGATTTCCAATTGCAATTAAAATATTGGCACCCTATCGTTGTGTTGACCGTGAGATGCAAATATTTGTGAACTTCCGATCTTGAGCTGTGTGTCACAGACTATTTTTCAATTTATTAAAAGCAGTAGTACAAAAAAAAAAAAAACAATATAAAATCATTTACTGTACAAAAGAAAAACACCAACTAAATTCTCAAGCTAAAACGGAAATATCCCTTTGTTCAGTGGTGATTCTCCTCCGTGTGCGAGTAGCGACCTTGTACTTTGTGATGAGACCGTAATAACATCTATATTTTAAATTCACATTTTAGAATAAGAAACCTTGCATAAATATTTTTTCACAGGCTTGGATATACAATGACTTGCTTTCTCAGGTGCAGATGTTGCATTTTGTTTCCTGTTACAACACCATTTTCCTAAAATTATCTTTATTAAAGTAACATTTTCACTAGAAATCTGCTAGAAACCATGTAAAGAAATTTGCAAGTTTTTGCAAGATAATACGGCTTGAAATTTAAAATGTATTTTTTAAAAATCTAATAAAATAAAAATGTTTCTGTACAGTCCAGTAAAAGCTTAAATGCATAGACTGGCGTGATACCCTGAATTCCATGCTGTAGTAACGCCTGTTGAGAATTTGAAGCTTTACTTCTGTTTGAATGTAATACAGCTCCAGGACAGCAGGGGGCAACTCCAGATGCAACTTGACAATTTTCACCCTGAGAAACAGAAGTCTCAGAGAGGGTCATGTGAAACTGGACTCCTGAAATGGAGAAAAGTGATGAAGAAAGTGGGAAAACTTTCACTGGCTTCAAATAAAACTTCATGTGCAAGAATAAGTGTAGTTTTTGTGCGCAGGCGTGAGAGACAGGCTAACCTCTCTGGTTGTCCTGCTGTGATGTCCGGAACATGGACGTTTCTGCTCGTGCATGTCTTGTAATCTAGTGATGAGAAACTTCTTGTCTTCTCCTTCCTGAACATGAGAATGTAAAATGAGTTATGACTTTATGGCTTCTTTCAGTGTTCACTTTTCTACCCTAAATTATCAAGGTACATGTCTAGGAATTAAAAGAACGTTCAAGCCAAAAATGAAATAAATAAATAATTCCTAACCCCAAATATAGTCGGTAAGCAGAAACCATGAATAATTTTTGTTTGCTTTGCACTAAAGACTGGAAGCTAAAGTAGATAAGTGAAATGAATATACAACCCAATATAACTTCCATAACAATACATCATTAAATCATGTCATTTAAATAATAGCAGGAAGAATCTAGAAAGAATTTACAAAAGACATTCATAGTATTATCATCATCCCAATGATCTAGTGCATGGGTCAGCAATGGGAGGACCACAGGCCTCGAACAGTCCCAACAAAGTGTTTTAGTGAACTGAAAAAACAGGCTGTACTTCAGCAACTCATGATATCTAAGCACAACCCATCTCGGCTTCTATAACAAAAGCAGATCCTCTGTTGTGGCCAATCACATGTATTTATATAAATGATTTAGCTGAAGGTAGCTCATGTGAAACTGTCTTATTTATGGTCATGAACTAATCAGCAATGAACCTATCCAGTAAGGAAGGAATTTTATGAAACTGAATTTTTGTTCAATGCCCATGGTCTAGGGATGGAATTATACTAAAAAGTGCAAAAAATAAAGTCGTTTTATCGAAAATCATTATTAGACCTCCACTACTTTTAGGCATCTTTAAAAGTGTTCATTCACACACTTACATTTTCAATCTGTTCCTGTAGCAGCTCAATAATCTTCCTCTGGCCATCCACCACTTGGCTGTGGAAGTAGATTACTATTCTGGAGAAGAAACACAGTCATGTTATCAGTTCATTTTTCTTCTCTTGTAACAGCAGGTTTATTTTGACTGAGGTTTGTTAAATGAGACAGGAAAGGGAGGTGTGACTCACAGGAAGATTCCAGCAGCAAGGAACAGGAAGAAAGGGTTCTCCACCAGGTATGTATGAACCCAGGCGAGCCAGGTCAAATCTGGGTTATCACTGGCCAGTGCCTCCACCCACTTTTTTCCTGCCTGAAACATGGTGTTGAGGCCACGGAATGGCCCACAGCTCTGCGATGGTTTTATCCTGCACCACAGGAACGTGCCGAAACATGTGAAATAAAGAGAGGAAGAAGTTTAAGGGTAATCACATGAGAACAAAGAAATGCAATTTGTGCATGACATGGTAACTCACGTCCACATGGTATAGGTGACGCACACCGATGCGCCCAAGAAGGAAGGGAAGCAGAGGAGGGTGATGAAGAACGTGGTCATCTGACTCGCCCTCCATGCCTTTCTGGGTGCCTGACAGTTCATCATCAGACTCGTCTACATGAGAAAAAACGTGAAATACTCAGCAGTAATAATTGTTTTTTTTTTTAATAAATCAAGATCATATCCTCCTTGATGTGGGAAAAGGGGACTGAATAGATGCAAAGGCAGGCTATTTGTGGAGTAATAGTTACTGCATTTCCTCATATTTTAAGTAATGTAATGAACAAAGCACTACAGGACATGCTGTTATAGGAAAACAGTCAATGACATGGTGATGTGATGTCCCTCTTATACCACAGCAATTTGCCAAGGCTAAAACATTATTAGAGATGCACTGATGTAAAGGCTATTTTTTCCCCAGTATGGGCCATTGGCTGATAGTTTAAAACATCTGATGATCAGGGCTGATTATATCCTGTCACTCAAACGATGGAGGGAAAACACAGATTTTGTGCTGTGTGTAAAGATTATGTCTCTTGTGTGGAATGATGACAAAATTGCAGTTTGTGAGCTCTGTAAGCTGCTAAAATTTTACAGCAGAAGCTACAGCAATGAAGCGGGAGTTTTGGCGTCCATTCTAAATTTTTTTATTTTGTCACGCTGCTCGAGCTGAATTAAAGCTGCAGTACACCATTCAAAGATTTAAATGAAGATGAGTTGACAAAAAAGGTATATATATATTTCTGATGTTTATCATTGACATCACAGTTTGATGTCAATGATAAAGTAGAAATGCTTTTGTTTGTGCTGAGTGAATATTAAGCCTAAGAGGGGCTTTTTTTAGAATTCAATTAATGTTCATAAGAATTAATAACATTCAATATGTTAAGAAATCTTACTTTAATCATCATAATTGAGTTCATGTGTTAATGTTAATTTGAGTAATGTGTTTTCCGTTTACGAGACCAGTTACTGTGAAACAACTTGAAGTTTTTTTTTTTATTTGCATTTCTTTCAGAATTGTGGAATTTATTATTACTACTTTAAAAGAAGGTATAAAAGGCAGAACTATTGGTTATCGGTAGATATCACTCATCATAATAACAAGTATATATAATAATCGGTTATCGGTATCAGCTGAGAATTTAATATAGGTGAATCTCTCATTTTTATTAATTATACAACATCTACATTTTTATCTGTTTAGAGTCACATTTACAAGTTGTGGAATATCCATAACACAAGTTAGTTCCTCTTAGCATTTATAACAGTTACAAACAGTCATGCCATTTCCCCTCTCTCGCTGCACTGTGTAGATCTACAATACTATGGTGCAATACCATATGTGGTGACCATAAACTGCACAGTAATGCTGGAAGGTTTGTGAACCCAATTAAACAAATGAGACAATATTATACTTGGTCATTTATTTACTGAGGTAAATGATCCAGTATTACATATCTGTGAGTGGCAAAAGTATGTGAACCTTTGCTTACAGTATCTGGTGTGACCCACTTGTGCAGAAATTACTGCACTTAAACGTTTCAGGCAAGTGTTGAGAAGTCCTGCACATCAGCTTGAATTTTGGCCTATTCCTCAGTATAGAACAGCTTCTAATCTGGGATGTTGGTGGGTTTCCTCACATGAACTGCTTTCTTCAGGTCCTTCCACAATATTTCTGTTGGATCAAGGTCAAGACTTTGACTTGGCCATACCAAAACATTAACTTTATTCTTCTTTCTCTGTTCTTTAAATAACATGGGGTACTCACTCATACCTGATCATCAACCCATTAACACAGGACTAAATTCACGTTCAAATTAACTGCTAATCCTAGAGGTACACAAACTTTTGCCACTAACAGAAGTAATATTAGATTATTTTCCTCAATAAATAAATGACCAAGTATAATAGTTTTGTCTCATTTGTTTAACTTCATCATATATGTATCAGAAATTGTAATACATTAAACCTCAAATGATTTGAAAAACAAAAATGAGAACCCTCACCTTTTTCATGTAGAAAAGCAGGAACAGCTTGATTACCTGCACTGCGGGCAAGAGGGGCGTAAATAACACTCCCAACCTGTACACAACCACATAACACTTTAGACTATTTCTAAACCACATGGTGCATATTAATGCCATTTTCAGGCTGCGTGTCTGCAAAATGATGCTGATGATCAAAATATAAACCGGAGGTATGTTCATCACTGTTCTGGGAACTGCCTGAGGAACTTAACCGTTCTGACGTGAGAACACCACAGTTCCTGAATGACTTCCTGTTTGGGTACTGGTTACTCTCCTCAAGCATGTCAAAGACTTAAATTGGCATTGTATTTATTGTTTTGATTTATTGTCTCAACATGTTTTGTTCATGCTGAAGCATTAATCAAGCTTCGATTCAAGAAATATACATCCTTAAGTTCAATTTATTTACAACTGCAAAATGTTCTGATCAGTTTGGGTGTATCGGGTCACATGGGTCATGTGTGTCTCCCAGGCAGTGTAAACAACCTCTGACAGGGACAGCATATTAATGAGAAAGCGGAGAATTTCCCCAATGCTTTTTACACAATTCATGATTCAAAATCTTCACAGTGATTCATTAGTGTTTTACTAATATTTTAGTGGCAGGAATAGGATAAGGTTCTGTGTCTGTGTGCACATGATTGTGGTTTTGATAACTGATTAACACAGAATTGTGGTTGCAGCACATGCCAATGCTTTCTATTGCATTTTGGACACACATCTTTTTGACGTGGCAACAAAGGGCATGTAATTAGAAGTGTGAACAGTAAGCACATCCAGAATGATTTTTGACACGACTTGTGTTTTTAAAAAAACAAAAAAAAAAAAAACAAAAAAAAAAAAAAAAAGTGTGTTCTTCCTATCCCCAAAAAACTAATCAAGCTTCCCATCTCCATTATCTAAATTTCACTAAGCATGGCATTGTGGCATTATGAGATGTGCGATTTACCAAGCTAATGTCTGTCCGTATATGAGCTCGAGAACATTTCGGGCTATATCAAACACAGGCTTTCTTTCCTTCTTCAGAACCTTCTGCGAAAACAATCTAATGGAGGAGAAGATGTAAACATATCAGTTGAAGCAAAATGTTTTGCTGGAGTGTAAAATGGTGCATGGGTTTTTTATTTAAATTTTTTATTGCTTAGCGGGTCGTGTCTAAGTAGTGCAGTATAGCAGAGAGCTCACCTCCAAAGAAACTCCCCAAAGAAGGTATCGAGCATTGTGAAGATGAGGTCCATTAGGAGGAACCTATATAACTCCTGCCCCACAAAACTCTCCCAGCACTGACAAGAACATAAAATAGCAAACAGCATATAAACATACTGACGTATATATTATAATATATATAAAAAACAAACCTAAAACAACAGGTGACTTTTCAAAAATGTTAAAATAAACTTTACAATATCAAAAATAATGCTTATTTATTTATTTATTTAAAAATTAGATTGTGAGGAGTGCCCTCCACACAAGTCCCTGTAAATGAGCAGTTACTATAAAAAACAATTACATATTACAAATAGTGCATTCATGTAAACCTTTGATCTGAATTATAGACAGAACTATGGTCAGAGCTGTTGTTAATCAATCAAAAAAATTAATCTTCAACTAAAGCACAATTTATCACAACAATAACATTGTAATATTCCCCAATCCTAAAATATTATGTTTATCAAACATAACTGCAGCTGAGTACATATGGACTGAGCTCTGTACAGGATTTATAAATACCAAGTGAATCTCTCACCTGTGATTTATTTTGTCCAGTTGCCACTCGACCTAGCCAATGATGACACAAGACTCCAAGCACACTCACTTTCAGCATTAAATTCCTGGCAAAAAGAGACATAAGATACATAAAAGAATATAATAAATTAATTTTCTAGCAGACATTCTTCAAATAAACTTTTAATTTCAATACAGTTTATTTTACTATAAATATGATTGATACCAGTAATGTATACTAGCACTATGCTAGAAAGAAAAACTGCTAACATTAATGGTAGAGAGAATTCCCAATGATTGTATTGGTATATTGGGCAGAAACCTTTGAATTCATGCTTTGGACATGGCAAAGGGTAACACTAAATTGGGGTTAAAATTGTGGAGAAATAAAATGTTGCTAGAGACAGGGAAATATGGACCCCAGGCATGAACTAGCAAATGACTGAGATTATCTGAAGCTAGCAACCTTGAAAGTGTAGAAAGGATATGAGACATGTTGTCTCATATATGGAAAATGAGATGTGTTGTAACTTACTAAGAAAAGACTCCAGGTGACTAAAATCACACTTAGCCTCAACCTCAGACAAGACTTACATATGGGTTACTCCATAATGAGAAATGTCCATCCTGTGCTCACTGTAGTCTTAGATTGCTTTTCTTGGTTGACAGGTGTGGAACCTGATGTGGTCTTCTGGTGTAGCCCATTTCCCTAAAGGTTCAACAGCCTTCCTGTCAGCTCCAACCAGTCTGGCCATTCTCCTCGGACCTCTCTCATCAACAAGGCGTTTCTACCTGCTCACAAGTAACTAACTCATTCTCACAGGGCTGTTTGAGGCTCTCTCATCATTCAGCATAAACTTCAGAGACTGTTGTGCGTCCAAAAGCAACATATGCTTCCATCCAGACTCCATCCCATCTTTACTTCTAAGAGGCTTTGCCTCTCTAAGATATTCTTTTTATTCTCAATCATGTTACTAACCTGTTTCCAATTAACCTAATTAGTTGAAAAATGTTCCTCCAGCTGTTTCTTTTTAGTAACACTTACTTTTCCAGCCTTTTGTTGCCCTGTCCCAACTTTGAAATGTGTTTGAAATTCTTATTTTTTCTAAAAATGCTGCATTTCCTCAGTTTAAACATTTGATATGTTTTATTGTGAATAACATATGGGTTTAAGAGATTTTCAAATCATTGCATTCTGTTTTTATTTACATTTTACACAGCATCCAAACTTTTTTGGAATTGGAGTTGCACAAACCTACTGTACAAAATAATAAATTACATTAAATATTTTGGAAATTATATATATTAAATGAATTTTGTAAAGTCATCACCGGTCTAGCTCCAAACCCACCATACACATGTGATCAGAGCAGAACCAGTTTGAGGACAGGCAAAGAGTCCACTAGGTTTTTAATTAAGCTTCTTTTATAAATAAATAAATAAATAAATAAATAAATAAATAAATAAAAATAGTAATAATAATAAAGGAACCACCTTGATGAAGAATACACCATCTAGTAGGTGAGAGCATAGTGTTTTTGCTGTAGCTCTGGAGGGTTACCTGAAAATGGCAACGTAGTTGCGTGTGCTTGGTGATTCGTAGTCTTCCATCCAGGCCACAACATTGAAGAAGCCAGGAAGGAGCAGGTTAATGGAGGACACAACCACAGGGAGAGCCAGCATGCTAGCGTCTTTCTGCAGGTCGTTACTGGTAGTGTTTGCATAATCCTGCAGATCGGGAAGAAGAGACAACACACATAACAGCAGGAGACAGAATTAGAGAAAGCTCACAAAACTGCAAGTATCAGTTGTCACAAGCCTGCAGGGGACAAACATGCACAGACAACTTTGGCATTCGGGGCCTATTGCTGAGAATTTGCTCCCGCTGACTGTGAGAAGTGCAACATTTACTGCACAAAAAGCAGACAACTGCAGAAGTGCACTTGAGATCAAGGAACAGGAAGTCAAGAGTACAGTTAAAAGCCATAACAAGGAAACACGTCATGCATAACAGAAGTCTGTACATTCCTCGTCTTGTGCCATTTATTATTTTGAAAAAAAATAGTAGAACAGGCCACGCCCACTCCAACAAGCGACAAACATGGAACAAAAGCAGTGAACTGTCGCTTGCTAGTATGAAAGAGTTAGCAAGCTAGTTTGTAAATGGACTGTGCACATCAGCAAGAGGAAGCTAACTTCTAGGAAGTATTAATTTTCTAATGTGGAAATTTGTACATGGAGGGTTGAACAATCCTGAATCTACCCACTTATGCCATGCACACTGAACAAATGTGTGTATGTGAGAGTGTTTCCCACCTTGTTAATTACAGAGAAAGTACTTGAGAAGAAGTAAACAGCGAGGGAACACCCTACAGTGCTCCCAATGCATATTATCCAGGCCAGTAACTGGATGGCCACAACTGCTACACGCTGCCAGAATGAAGACTTCACCTTCTTACGGTTCACCTCTGCCACCAACTCCTACACACACCATGCACAGTGAGAGAGCGGTCTACACCAGCAATGATTATGTATATGTATATCATTTATTAGGCTGCTTACTCTGAGCTGGGTGGTGATGTTTTCAGATTGCAGCCTAACAGATGATTTCTTGCTGACTTTGAAATCCCAAGAACTGAAGACTTTTATGGCAAGCAGACCTTTGGATCGGTCAATCCGGAAACTCTGTCCAAAAGACTTGGACATACTGTGAAGGGAGACATGTAAAGACAGTGTAGTCAGCTGTCTATTATTCTAACAATTATGAAAAACAGTCAAGTCTAATAACTACTGTACTGTCATCAAGGACTTGGACTGTAATTAGATAAAGTGCACTTCAAACATAGGCTTAAAGGAATAGTCCCAAAGTTGAGATGTACACAATTTTCTCCAAAAATATAGTCGATCAGTAAAGGCATGTTTATTGTTTTAAATTTGGTAGTTGTTAATGACAAAAATAAATGTATGTAATAACACTGACGTAATAAACTAGATTTGGGACAATTTTTGTAAATCTGACCTTTCACAAATTTGCACTTTAGTCTGTTTATGATGAATCTGACCTGTACACGAGGATGATGCAGGTGATGAAGAATGCCATGCCAATGGTGAAGAAATAGGCAAGAGGCATGTTATAGGATAGATGAATGCCAAAGGATCTCTGGTTTCCAACACTGCTGCAGTTCTCTATAAAAGTGTAGTTACTGTAGTAGCCGTAGTACATCAAGGAGTCCTTAAAATAACCCTGAGTGTGTGTGTGGATGTGTGAGAGAAACAACGAGAGAAAACAAACAGTAATTGGTACAAATCGGTAATGCTGTAGGATAATTCTGTTGTCTGTTAACCCTCATTTTCTCTTTACTACTTGAGCCTTTGGATTTATTTAAAAAGGCTAAAATTATAATCATGAACAACAACTGTGGGCATTGGGGTGATTTTACACAGCAAAACGGCATTCTAACACAACTCTACTTCTACCTAAAAATGTTGTGCTTGAATATCAACCATAACTTAACTACCTTCTGGAGCATAGATCCATAATTTTAGAGATAGGTAAAACACCATACCTTACAGCTTAACCAAAAACTCCAGGCCATCAAAAGATAATTAGATAATATAAATTGCATATTTAATTCTAAAAGACATAATGTCCTATGCTACCCTCAAACAGTAACAACTTTAGCAAAGACAATTTAGGCCATGCTGTACATAGCTAACTATAGCAAAATTTACTGACGTACAGTACTGTGCAAAAGTTTTAGGCACCCTCCTTTTGTTAGTACAAACTTTGTTATAGATTTTTATTTTAGGACTTCTACATTATCGAGTCAATACAAAAAAACATTTTAGATTCCCAAACATTAGATTCCCAGCACAAAATGAAATGTTAGAGAAAAATGTTTGTATGTCAGTACAGAAAGCAGCATATTAGGTATACGAGACCACATTTCAGCAAAAAAAAGAAAAGAAAAAAACATGATGAAGGCTGTTGGGTTTTGCTGAAAGAAATTGCTGGGTTTTTATTTTTTGTCACACCAAATACTGACCGTTTCATTTACTGCTCTTTCTGATATATATAGTTTTTAACGTATAAACATTTAATTTCATTATTTGGAAGGCATCTTTTCTCTACTGCATTTCTTTGCATGTGCCTAAAACTATTGCACAGTACTCTAAATATATGGTGTAAAAGACAGCTCTGTTTAGCAATAGAAAAATATAATGTCTGACAAATTAAAGAAAAACCAACATACAGTGTATTAGTAAGGTGTTGGGCCAACACGAGCTGTCAGAACAGCTTCATTGACATTGATTCTACAAGTCTCTGGAACTGAACTGGAGGATGATCCATTCTCTCAAAAGATATTCCCTCAGCTCGTGCTTTGACTATGGAGGTGGAGAGCACTGTCTAAAATGTCTCTTAAAAATCTCCCAAGGGTTAAGATCTGGTGACTGTGAAGCACATGATTTACATTATGATGAAACTGAGTCTTACCGTCCCAGTGAGCACCTCGAGGCCGTATTGTACAGATGGGACTGAGGTTAGCTTCGGAGGACGCACTGCTTGAGGGACCACCAAGAAGAGCCCCGTCACCAGGAAGAGGAAAACATTAAAGAAGAACAGCTTCCTTAGGAAGACGAAGTAGGAGACGACGCCTGTCCCGAAGCGGCCACTCACTGTCTTCAGAGCCGTCTGCCATAACTGCAGTGAGGACAGGAACGACAGCCAGCTGTACCAGCTTTGTCTCAAAGACTGACAAAGACACAGAGAGACAGACGTGAGACATACGTTCCTTAAACTTCAACACCATTATCAGCATTTCAATTATAAATGTTATATAACAAAATTATGAAAAAGAAAAAGTTTTTTATTAAAATTATTATTCTAAAGTGATTATCCTCTTAGTCATGTTTAAGTAAAAAAGAATGACTGAATTACATTTTTAAAGCACTGGGTTTTGGTAATTATGACTTAATTTACACCGGTCGCACATTAATGTAGGTGGCTCATGCAACATTTATTCTTGTGCCCTTTTTAAGTTGGTTTAGTAAATATAAGATGCAAATGTCCATCATAACCATCAGACTATTATAAATGTGTTTGCACTGTAAACGATCAAATTCATTAATCCAGTGACATTATCACTCCTAAGCATTGAGCGTGTTATCATTAGAAATTAGATGAAATATAGGCATGTGCTATTCAGGTTTGGGGAAAAATATACCATCAATAGTTATACATTGTTTTTTTTCAGTGGATATGCATAGCAATCTGGGGTGTCCATTCCAATGCAGCGCTCTATACTAGAGATAATATACTAGAGATAATGGTCATGAGTGAGTGAACGAGTGAATGATTTCCATGAGGTGCTTTGCAGTACACAAAAGTTTGTGGCGAGGGACTCACAATGAAAATACAATCTTTGAGATGGCTGCAGCAGGGGACTTGGTCGAGGTACATAGAGCGGCCAGTTTTATTTAAGGCCAAATGTCTGTGTAAGAAAAAGACATGATTATTACACACAGCACAGATTAACATTTTATTCGACATACTACCTACCAGTTCTTTTAAAGCTCATTTACAATGCAAGTCTTGGGCAGTTGTTGGTGTCGCTTATAAATGTTCATGTGAAGAATGCTTTTGTTAATTCTTCATAAATAACCTCTGCATGCGTACAATTAATCCCTTTAAAGATGGGACTACTTTTTAGAGGGAAGAATGTGTGGTTATGTATTACTAATGTTAAGGTTAAAAGTAAACACCCCCCTTTCTGCCTTATCTGCATGGATCAGGGGGTGGACCAAACAAAAAAAACAACTGTATTGCTCCAGTATTGAACGTTTGATCAACTTTCTCTAAATTCTATGTCATCCAAAAGCATTTATTCTTATCCAAAAGCATTATATAGTCTCATATTTCAACCAAATTTCTGCATTCACCTTTTGGAAATGCTGCTTACTAAGATACAGTATTATCTGTGTATGTGCTTCAGTCTAGATAGTGTTGACCATAAAAACTTCTGAGTAAAGTATGAAAAATGTGTTCTGTTCCTAAAAAAACAAAAACAAAAACAAACAAACAAAAAAAAACCACAGTCAACCTGAGTTCACTCTTCTCTGCCAAGCTCAACGGAATAGCTTTCAGCATGCGCACTCGATCACCCACAGACAGGTTCTGCAAGTTATTCACCAGCCGCTCCCTCTTACTTTCTGCACAAAAACACACACCATACAAATTGTTCAAATATACTACTAATAACCCTTCACACTATTTATCCATAAGTTTGCTTTCTAGATACAGACACACAAATACAAACAAGGTCTCCTCACCCTCCCTCTCGAAGATCTCAGTGTTGCTATCAACACCGTAACCGCGGATGCTGGGGCGGGCGGAGCGGGAGAAGGAGCGAATGGAGGGTCGACTCTGTCTGCGCCTACACATCTGCATGGTGCGGGTATAATATTGAGAGAGGATCGCCCCGCGACTGCGTCCTGGGATAGAGAAAGACAAGGAGATGATAAAATGTGAGTAAATGGTCTGCACTTATATAGTGCTTTTATCCAAAGCGCTTTACACGGTGTCTCATTCACCCATTCACACACACACACACACACACACACACACCGATCGTAGTAGATCTGCCATGCAAGGTGCTAACTTGCCATCAGGAGCAACTTGGGGTTCAGGGTCTTGCCCAAGGACACTTCGGCATGTGGAGTAGAATCAATCCGCCGACCTTACGATTAGTGAACAACCCGCTCTACCACCTTAGCCACAGCTGAGTAGAATAAAATTCCATAGTCCCAGAAACAAGCATGCTTAGAATAATCTACAGTCTTGTTCACACAGCAGGGCAAATCTGATTTTTTTTTTTTAGCCACCAAACCAAACATTACAAGTTGCACTGAATAGTGTGAGTGTAAAACTTACAAGTAATAAGTGGACATAATTAAAAGCAACTGCACACTGAGATTAAAGTTTTTCAGGTGATCTGGAGGGATTATGACTATCATAGCACATCTGAGCCCCATTACCCCATTCTATTTATGAGAGGCCTGTCTTTTTCTTTCTCTCTGAGCAATGAGCTGAACATGCCTGTGTGGGTGGAGTCGAAACTGAACACAATGAACGTCTAGAGAGTTAAAGAGCTGCGACTTTGTTTGTTTTAAGCTTTATGATACAGATACTGTGCCAAGGGACAGAAGCACAATTAAAAAAAGTAATTAAAAAACCACCTCACGTGTGCTCTTACACTGGGTCGGCTGTGCTCTTTGAACAACGTACTGATAATGGAGTTAAAAGTTATAAAGATATTTCACTGTGGATTAATAGACCCAAGAAGTGAGGTTTGGGCCTAATTGTGCTTAAGCTGTCAATGAAGACAGGCAACTAACAGACATAATATAAACAGCACATGAAAAAAGTCAAGAAATTAAAAATACTGATCTTGTGTGAACCTTAGAGCCCAGTAAGCTCTTATAGTGAAAACAGAGAAGAAATTATTACAGATAATAGGATCAGCCAAGCACCGTCAACACGTAGCTTCATTGGCGCTGTTCTAATGTTACACTGATATAGAATAAGACAGTGTTCACAGATCGTGAACATTCCTGCCTTTCTGAACATATTGATTACAGGTCTGTACAGCTTGCTTTTAAAATCCATGTTACAGTTATTGGATCTTTTCTTGTATTGCAGTATATTGTTGGAAACACACCCACACCCATTACTAAAGCAGCACTAACCAATGGTGCGGCTGGGCATTGACGAGAGAACTCGGAGAGTGGCTGAAGACCAGCGCTCGTCCAGCAATGGTTCAGTCGTCCCGCCATACTCATCAACAGCAAAGGATGGAAAATCATCTGAAAGACATGTAGAGACATATGCCCGTTACAGCACACACACACACACACACACACACACACACACACACACACACACACACACACAAACTCACCAGGACATAAAGCGTATGTGTCTTTGTTTGTTTACTCTTCTAAAAGTAAAGAGCTTATGCCATATTTGTGTTGCATTAATTTTACCTGAGGAGGTACTATCATTTAAGTGATTATTGATCGAACATCTGTGACTTGATCCCAGTATAAATAATTCTGGAGCAAACTACTTTTTGTATTTGGCTAGACACAGAACCCCACCTATAATACGAGTCCTACCAGAATCAACCTCACTATAAAGTAATAACTTAAACTGGTAATAAACAGACTTTCTTATTGTTATTTACAGTTGCGTACACTGCGCAATTTTAGGCATCTGGCCATATGAATCTAGACTATCTGTGGCTATGACACAAATCTGTCTGAACGGGCCAAATGTCTTCAAGTGATCCTCTGGTAGAACTAATCCAGAAGAGCGTAAACCATCTTGGACAAGTGTGGAATTAATTGTCGGCACGGTATTCAATGTTCTCCACTAATATTGGCACCCTTGGTAAATATGAGCAAAGGTGGATGTGAAAAATTGTTTTTATTGTTTAAAGTGATTCACAAAAATACTCTGCTCTCATTGAAATCCAACTGCAAACAAAACACAGGTTTATCAAAACGAATATCTTTGTTAAATATAGGTGTGCAATAATTATTGGTACCCTGTTAATCAATACTTTGTGCTACCTCCCTTTGCCAAGATAACAGCTCCTATAGTGCCTGATGAGGTTGGAGAATCCATGGCAAGGGATCGGAGACCATTTATCCATACAGAATCTCTCCAGATCCTGCAAATTTCAAGGTCCACACTGGTGGACTCTCCGCTTCAGTTTACCCCACAGGTTTTCTATGAATTTCAAATCAGGAGACTGGGATGGCCATAGTAGGACCTTTGTGTTGATGTTTTGGATCATTGTCCTGCTGGAAGATTAAAAAATAAATAAATTTTTTCACAGCCTTCTTTGCTTATATTTACCAAGGGTGCCAATATTAGTGGAGGGCACTGTATTCTCTACAGCAGAAGGTATATCAACTCTTGGACCACGATCCATATGCGTACCCAGTATAAGTATTTCAGAGATCAAACTGAGCACACGAAAAGTAATGTAACAGAACTGACTGACGGATGAAAATAAACTGGCTGCAGTTCAGCAACCCAGTTTTTTTTTTTTTAAAAACACGAATACTTCTGCTTCCTGAGCAGATACTCTAGTGTGGCTTATGCAACCAACCTATGTTCATTCAAAGTATTTAGCTGAGGAGTATTCACAAACTTCCACTTAATTTACATCATCTGATTAGTGATGGCATGGCTTGTCATAAACAAAGCGGACTATGAAAACAGCATTTTTAATGACAACTGGACAGAGAAGTATGTGTTTAGCCTGTGTTTCAATTTCAAAACAGAATCTGAGGTGTTAATCTAAAATGGTAACATGAAGCACTGACATCTAATTTATAGCAATAAACTAACCACTAATGTAAATAAATGTAACTGGTAAATGTTCTATATTTGTGATTTGCTTATGTAGACAGACCTTCAAAATATTTAGCTGAAGTCTATTTTTGTATACCTCCGGTCTCTTCCATTAGAGGGTACATCTCTATTTCCTCTGCATGGCTGTTTAGATCTTGACTCTGTTCATGAATAAGCTGACTGAAGGAGTCATGAACCACATCCTCATCTGCAGGGCTTCTAAAACACCAAAACACAAACACACACACATAATTGGTGGGTCATATTGGCAAAATATCAAATTGCAATACTACAATATGTTTGTTTGATTGATATACAATATGTATGACAGTATAGCTTCATTAAAAACTGATGAACACCAGAGAAAACTGATGAACAATTGTTTCAGCTATAGTGTACACCATATGAAGGAGCTGTTGGTCTTTTGAGTGAAGGGGGATATTCTTCATAAGATAAATGGCAGTACAGGATGTGGTCATTTATTTGCAAGTCCACCAGAAGATGGAATGAGTTTAGAACTGACAAACTTTGTACAACAAAGGGTTGTACCTGATAAGCACCAGCAACTCCTCTCCAGATCATAAGATAAGAACAAAAGGGACTGACTCGCACATGACGTGAGTAATCACATGTTCAGCTTCAGTTGACACACACAACCAACCAAAACAAAGGAGCTTGTCTCCTGTAGAATGCAAGCCCTTTCAAACAAAGTACAGGAAAGCTTGAAAACATGTCTGTCTGTCCAGCTCAGGAGTAAGTGGACAATAGACCAAACTGCACACAAATCAAACATGCTCCAGTGGCCTAGCACATACATTATACAGGAAGACAAGAGCGGGTGTGAAAGGGTACATAGGTGCTCCGTTTAGAAGTGTTACTCAACAAACTCAAAGACAGAAAGACAGTATGGGGTTTTCATCAGTAAACAATACTTACTCCAGTCCTGCCTCCATTAAGTGGGCATCTGTGTCGAAGCTCACATTACGAGCCGCCATCACCACTGTAGTCCGAGGTTCCTGCCTCAACCATTCACTCAAAGTCCATCGACACACAAAAGCTAAATGCCTTGCACTTGCTCCAGCCTCCTGTCATTCTGTGGCATCAGCTCTGATAGTGAGTGAAAAAAAAGAGGGGGGGAGGGGAAGTGGATTTGTTTCATTAAAATGTTACCTACTTCATCATGTCTCCACATGTCTGTACTCCAGTATGGAAATACCTACACAACACTTCCAGATGGAACAAGAATAAACACGATGTCTGTGAACTGAAGTCAGTGCACAACCACTGTGTTCTGGGCAAAATTGTAAAACAAAACAAATTCCAAAAAAAAAAAAAAAAAAAAATGACACTGTGAAACATTTCCATGTATCTCTAAATCCATTACGGCTTCAGTCTTTGCCGTGTTTTTCCGTCTCTGCTACTTCCAGTTTTACAATAATGTGCAATTCTGTGTGTACAAGGCACTCCTCCCGATTAAGCAACAGTCAACAATAACGTGTCATTCAGCTGGAATGAAGAGTAGAAGATTGTTCCGATTAAAAAAAATCAGAAGCTTCTGAATAAATAAGTCTTTTCATGATGATAATATAGATTCACAACATTGTTTTCTCAAAAGTACCTCGAACCTCACACCCATTTCAGCTGGCTGGTGTAATTTTTATTTATTATTATTATTTTTTAAACGGGTGGAGAAATATTTATGTAGAAATCTACATTTAATCTTTAGAGTAAACATGATTTAAAAAAATAAAAAATAATCTGGAAAGAATAAGCAGAGTCTTGAGGGTATCCTTAATAATCTTGCCTTTATAATAATTGGTAATAATTTCAAATTAGAATCAGGTCAAATTATGTGAGAGGGAACTTTTTTGCTATTGCTATTTGCTTCTGGGTTTTTTTTAAGCATGTGATTTATGTACATATAATAACAAATGCAAAGAATGCAAATGCATTTGTGCCTTCATTTTGTTTTCTCATTTTGACAAATGACGAATAAAAGAGTAGATTCATGCAGTACGATCCAAGTCTTGTTCAGAATTGACGACTTAACTCCAAAACGTCCGTCAATAATTATGTAGGTAAATTTGCACTCACTTGAAATCTACACACCAGCTTAAGTTGATTTTTTGGGCTTCTCATTCAGATATCACCGAGTAGAAGCATCTCTATGAGCTTTTTCAATAGCACCTGCTTTTAAACCTGGCTAAAAGAAATCATGGCTAGAAAATGCAGACTGAATAAGCAAATCGAGTTTATTTTCTTTGCTGTCAGATGTGATACAATTGCATAAAAGCAAGCGACAATTTAAAGATTTTAAATACCAATATAAAGATATATGAAAGACTCAACGGCAAGCATTGAAATAAATATAAAAAGACTCTTTTAGAGTCTCGTATATTGCCAGTATATTGCTACATGAGTAATCCTAATTGTAATTATTATATTAAACATTGCAACTTTCAACTTCCCTCATTATTCACCAACTTATGAAACAGCACTCGATCCAGCACACATTATTTTGCAATCTTTTTTTTCTTAATATGACAGTTACTCAGTGGACAGTGTGCACGGGATATGACAGATTTCATCACTATTTTTATTTGTCGAATCGATTGAATAATCCCAATGCTTTAAAATGCACCCACGGTTTGAAGGATAATCTGAGTGAGCATCTTCTATGCATACACTAAGTGTTGTTCATAATTTATCAATAGAAATGCAGTCCTTCACATAAGCAATGTCTCAGATTAAGGTGTCTGAAGGTCAAGGATGTATAAATCCGGTATAAAATCCTCACTGTGGGCGCGTAACCGGATTCTGAATATGGACTGGTGCAATGCATTTTGAACCCTAAACTTGAAACACGTGACAAATTTCAGAATGTTCTGGAATCAAAGGCGTACTTATGTGAATCAGAAACATGCAGAAAACTAGTGAGAGGGCAAGCTGGAGCGCATGTTAAAATACTGAGCACATTTTTTTTCCCTATTCAACAGTTTGACCTACAGGCTTATAAAGAAGCCTAACCAGCTTATAGAGAAAAATATTACTAGGCAATTAATTAGTGAATGCTTATTAGTCATTGGCTCATGTTTATATGTGTGTGTGTGAGAGAGAATGTGGAAAGAGGCACTTTTCAGAATTCATCTGTCTGTAGGCGGCCTGGAACAAAAACACTGATGACAGCAGCACAAGGCTGTAGTTAGAAATCACTGGCGAGTACTGTTTCAGTGCTCATGCAGAAACACCCTAAACACTGCAAATCCTGTATTTCAATATACATCACCACTATGTTTGGAAAGAGACTTTAGGATCAGTTTTCAGGGCTGTAACCTGCAGCTGCTGCTCTTTTTTCTTTCTGTGTGTAAAAGTCTTTCAATGTGGCTGTGTTGGAGAAAATGTAAAATGAGTGATAGCAAGACAGAGAGAGATTTAACAGGGAGACTCATTGAAGAAAGGGCTGACCAACACTCTGTTCATTTGTTCCCATGTGCACATACATAATACACTTTTTTAATTTATTTTTGTCTGACTGCATTCAGGCAATGACACTGTCACAGTTTCTCCTCATCACAGTTACTGTAAGAAACCCGAGCTCAGTTTTGTATAAACCAGGAGCCAGGAACAATGAAAAAAATTAAAGAAATTAATTTCTGACCTAAATGGGTTCTGATCCCACAGACAAAGAGCCTAGTAATGTGCATTGAAAAATATGAAACTTAGTTGGACTTAACAATAGAAATGTTGGGCCTGCTGGAACTGAAGGCATTTTTTTGTGGGGTGGGGAGGAAGACCAGGGTCAATAAATCGTTTTAAAAACCAGAGCCAACTTTACTGGCCAATTACACTTACATACTATATACAAAATATTTGTTTTTGTTAGATAAATCCCTTACATACCGGAACTGGACAGAAGATAAAATATGAATAGTAACATAGTAGGTATAGTACATACATGTATCTTATAAACTACACAAAATATAATACTATATACAGGTAAATAAAGTAAAGCAGAATGTTGAAGCCTGTGTTTCACGGTCTGTGACATTAAGGATATCCGTTAAATGTGCAAATACACATGGTTACACACTATGTACAAGTGTCAACTATTGTCAAGAATGCAAAAAGAAGAAGATGGAAGAAAGTCGCACTTTGAGCTAGTATAACTGTGCTAATGCATGTGGCAAACACTTTCGAGTGGTGTGATGAGGTTTTGACTGAGAAGAGTTTTATGGAGTTAATGATTTCTGTTGAAGATGGAGGTGCTCTGTAATGGACTGTATACCATACCTAGTGTTGAATGCCATTTGATTTGAGATTCATGCACGGAAAATGCATGACGCTTTGTGATTTCGTAATTCTTTAATGACAATAAGGTTTGTATTCAAACTTTTCTGTGTTTTCATTAAGATTAAAGTATTTGCACTCTTGGCTGTGTTTGGGTGAGCTCAATGCCATTAAAACACTTAACTCGCTTTTGTTTGTAATAGTTCACCCTGTGGAAGACACGTGGCAGGTCCTCATTTAACAGTTAAAATGTATCTGGTGTCATTTAATTATTTTTATTTTATTATTCTTGGCCATCACTAGTCACCATACGATAACGTCCTGAAGCACACTAAAAAGTTCTTTTTCATGCCTGTTGGCTATATAAACCAGACCAGTATTACCTGCTGCAGGCTAAATTTCACAGGAAGAACACTCCTTGTTGAGCGGCTCTGATGACGCAAGTGATAATTTCATGGCATGGAGACAGTGCATTGCCCAAGAATGGCTCGACTATTTGCTTTCCATACTCATTTAATCGTTTCCCGTGTTTGCAGCAAGTGTATGCTTTATGTTCAAGCTCATGTCTAAGATCTAATTATAAATATTTAACTGTTTCTGTTCATGTTTCTTTATTTATAGATTCCTATGTTGCTGTATGGGCATCTTGACTAGACGTACGTTTATTCCCAAAGACTTCAGACGAGTTGAATCTGTTCTCAGTTAACTTCAGATGAGTGTGATAGGTTACTTGAGACAAACTCAATTGTCTAGATTTACTACCACAAGACACCCATGCAGAAATAATTAAACATTCATAATTAGTTCATTCTCAGACCAGGTTGTCATGTATGATGAGTAAATGTTGTTTGACAGAAACACAGCTGTTTCTATAATGAGAAATGAAGCGAGCAATGTCTAGCTGCTGCTAAATAAGCAGTGTACAAACGAAAAACTAGAAGGTGATTTAGAGCTTTTTTCCCCAAAAACAGAGTTTGTATTTTTTTCCTATTAGTATTCATTTAATAATTCATTCATCTTCATGAACTGCTTTATCCTGGTCAGGGTCACAGTGGCTCCAGAACCTATCCCAGGAACAGCAGGCATGTCTTGCCACGTTGGAATGGGAACATGCCGTCACTGGAATACCAGTCATTGCTAATCCATGTATCGGCAGGTTTCTGGCAGGTTTCTGGCAGGTGGGACAGAACCACACAGAAAGTTCTGGAACTGTGAGACAACAACGCTACCCACTGAACCACAGTGCCACTCTGATGTTACACAACAGTAAATAGCAATTTATTTTAGCACATCAGGCTACTACCAAATATAAAAATGTTTTTGTGTGGGCATAAAGACAAAAGTTATTTCTTAACAAAATGTAAAATAGTGAAATGGGGGTGTACTCAGAGTACATTTACATGCACAACAGATTCCATTTAAGGTCTACATTCGGGTTGCAGTCATATTCCGAATACGGTTTATTGGGGTTGGATAAGTTACAACCAAAAAAAAAAAAAAAAAAAGGGCATCAACTACAGATTACTAATTACTACATTAAAATTGTAATCTGATTACATTATTGACTACTGCATATAAAAAGTAATCAGATCACTAATTACTATCACGTTACTTTCAAAACCCATCAGACCTACAAAAGTACACTACAAAGTGAAGCTCAGTTCTTTCAAGAATTTTCATGCACAATGTATGACATGAGCAGAGAAAGTTGGATTTGCCATAAAACTTGCCTCAGGTGTGATCACTGTTTATAGGACTACCAGACCGATAAAATATCAAACTTTTCTAAATAGGCTAGTTTGACGTCGCTAGCCAAGCTGAGCCACAGCTATCATTGTATGGGTTTAGCTGCGATAGTGCCATACAAACTACATTATATTTCCTTATGCTCTGCTCATAGAATCTTCAGGTAAACTGGGACTCGTATAGACATTCACACACCTTGTTTTCCTGCTGAGCATCAGAGAATGTTTGTGTTTCAATTTCAACCCCTTTACTTGTTTAAAAGAATAATAATAATAATAATAATAATAATAATAATAATAATAATATTAACAACAACAACAACATTATTGACATGTCCATTTTTCCTCACAGTGATTGTGTGAGCTAGCGTTTGGCAGAATTGAGAGCTGTCAGCTAATAAAATGAGTGTTTCCACGTATTTTCCTGTAAACACTGTCTGACTGGTCTCGTGTCTTCTTTTACTGACGTTCAGATATTTGGTGACCACCCGCTATGAGTGGAGAATTATTCAAGCCTAAAGAAAAAAAATTTCTAGGGCAAAAAAACGTGATTTATATTAAAAATGCATTTTACTTAATATTGTTTTCTTAACAAGAAATTTGTAATACAAGTAACGGAATTTTTTTTACATCAGTAACTAATCAAATTACATACATTTTAAAAAATGGAACGCGTTACATTACTGCGCTATCAGAAAAAGTAATTAGATTACTGTAACGCGTTTCATCCAACTCTAATGTTTATATGCGTATAGGCCTCAGAATATTCTTGTATACATGGTTGCTGCAAGTATGCCCGAGTTGCCATTTCTTAAAACACTTAGCCTACAGCTAAGACAGCACCCACAATTCCTAGCAGACTGAGCATGCATCTCCTTTCAGTCAATTTTCTTAATAAGCTGTTTACATGTATCAGATTTTCCGATTAAAACTGCCATATTCCAGGGCTGGGAAACAGAATCTGTGGAATCTGAATATTGTCCAAGTCTGAATCAGATTCCGGCATTTATAGGAATACATACGGCGTTTACATAAATTCTGATTAATATCGGCATAGTGACGTGCATGTAAATTGAGTCAGTTTTAATAGCGATGTGACCCGTTCCGCTTTCCATAACTTTCCCTCGAGTGAAACGGCGCGGTCAGTGTAGGTCGGGTTAAATGGAAAATAAGTGTCAAAGAGTTCAAACACCACTGATAATTCTGCGATTCAAATTCTACACGACTGAGGAAACGCGTGAATAGACATTTGCAGCACAATAAAGTAGGGCAGATGTGTTACTTAATAATCACCCGCAGGTTCTCTCGTGTGTGTGTGTGTGTGTGTGTGTGTGTGTGTGTGTGTGTGTGTGTGTGTGTGTGTGTGTGTGTGTGTGTGTG
>JAOUWY010000003.1:7554098-7566311 GCA_025728095.1 Prietella phreatophila
AGGCCTTCAGGAGAGAGTTGAGGTAGGAGGGTGCTGTTCCTGACAAGGTCTTGTAGGTGAGCATCAAGGCATTGAACCTGATGTGGGCAGCTAGAGGAAGCCAGAGGAGGGAGATGAAGAGAGGTGTGACATGGGTGTGACATTGTTGTTGTTGTTGTTTTTGTTTGTGTGTTTAAAAAAAATGATACATTTCAAAAGTATTTAATAGCTATAGTATTTTAGTGACAAAAATGTAATAACTCTTTCTAAGGAAGAGAATTTCAAAAATAAAAGCCCAGATTTCAGATAGTACTTAACTAAGTATGTCCAGGATTAGAACTTGTTTAGAATATTTCTCTCCTTTGGACAATCCCAATTTGTAACAACTGCTTCTAAGAATCATTTTCACTGTACAAGAAGGAACACTCTACTGGATGGTACTAAATATGTTTACTGGCTGTTACTTACTAAATATTTTAAGACAGCTCAATATTTGGATGCGGCATGTTTTCAGGTTGTCCGTACATCCATCCAAGGGCCTCATTAGCGCAATATCTCAAAAAAGAGTGCTTGAATGTTTGTAGTATGTATATGGAATTATCATCGTAGAAAGCAGATAAACTGATTAGATTTGGGCATTGATGTAAACAGGATCAAGGTCGCAACAAGGGCAAATATCTGAAATGTTTTTCTTTAATACCCTCCTTTCTGTTTGTCATTCATACATGTTAATTACACATTCATTTTCAGGAACTCAAGACATATTTATTTGGGGTAGCACTGGTTATTGGCATATGTGCATTCATCTGTCCATCAGTGCATCTCTCCAAATGAGATAAAAAATTTTCATTAGCACAATGTCTCTGAAACAAGCAGTTGAATGTTTGTAGGATGTATATGGATTTATCATTGCAACCAGCAGATGAACCGATTAGATTTCAGATTTAGTCAAACAGAGTCAAGGTCACAGCAAGGTCAAATGTCTCAAATAGTTTTTCTTCAATTCACTCCTTCCTGTTTTAAGTATATCATACTGGTAATTCTAGCTTACAAATTAATAACAAGAAAGACTTGTGATGGATGTATCCCCATCCATGTTGTTGGCATTGAGTTGTCAAAATCAGAAGCATTCATCCTGCTATTGTCTGGAGGGTACAAACAGAAAAATCACTTCAAATGTACAGTACTGCTAAGAGCTTCTAATGGCACATTGCTAAGAGTTCCTATCAGCCCAGTGCACATGGTGAAGGGGGTCAAGCCTTAGTGAGGTGTGTCCCCATTATCCAGCTCTTGCCAGAGTTAGGAGTGTCCATCACCCTGTGCATGCTTAAGTGCGTGTGTGTGTGTGACTTCCTGAAAGTTTGTCATTTCTACATATAATCTACTGACATGTCTCATACTCATTGGTCTGATTCTGAGGAAAAAAGCATCAATACATCCTGCTGGACAATGAGGAAAAGGACTTTCTTTCTGCTGGTTGTTTTGGGTAAAAAGACAAATCCTTCTTGTAAAGGCAATTTTAATAATATCTTATATTGTGTTTTGAATGGGGTTTTTTCTTCTTTAGGATTTTGTGCCATGTGGCAGAAGGCAGGTAAGTGACCATGCTATCTAGTGTCAGCTGGTTCTTATGAGTATGTGCACTGTATTAGTGTGTAACTGTCATTTCTTATTTCAGATGCTCAGATCATCTTAGATGAACTTGTACTCCGTGGTCCCTTTATTAGTCATGTGGGATCAGTTGAGGAGTTTTACTGCAAACTGGACAAGATCCCAACAAACGAAACTATTCTGTACCAATTGTTTAAGAAAGGAAATTTAAACAAGACTTTGGGGGAATACAGTGCTCACTACCAAGAGGAAGCCACATTTCTTTTTGTCATTAATCTTGCTTTTGATGGACAGTTAAGATGCAAGGCCAGTGTGCAAAACAACTCTGAGATCAGTCCCACCTTCAGTGACTGGATGAAATTCCAAGTATTGGGTGAGTTAAAATAATGAAGATGAAATATGTTATAGATGCCCGCTATCAAAAGGAAATTTTTTAATAACATAGGAGTTAAATAGGTTTATATTACAAAGCTTAATAATGATTAATGTGCACAATTTAGTATGAAAAAAAGTTATAAAGGTAAATATACACATTTAATTTCAATCCAAACATTTAAAGTGCTGTATATTTCTGTGATCATTAGAAAACTTTAGAAAAATGCCTCTCAAAAGATATGAAAAATGAACAGAATTTTACCAATACAGTCACATATATAAACATAAAAAAACTTAAATTAGTTAAATAAATGTGCAAAATACTATTTATATTCTTTAGATTCCAGATATTTCTCTCTTAAATTTAATAATTGTACATTTTTGTAGTCTTTCACAAGCTGAAGTAATGCAAGAGACATTAAATACTTTAACAGCTCAGTGTTAGTGTTTAACAGCGGTCTCTATTTTTAAAAAAATGGAGAAGATTGCATGAACACAATCTCCATATAAATAATAATTAATTAACCAAGCAAATGTGAGCAGTCCATAATTAGTAAGAACGCTTTCTATTGTTATTGACTACAGTCTTAAATAAAAGAGCTACATACTGTATTCCATAGTTATTCAACATTGGTCTTTTTCAGAGCACTTAGGTTTAATTGTGTATCCAGAAACTTGGATGTAAAGAATTCTATTGAAATAAATAAATAAATTTTATTTATTTGTTTGTTTGTTTGTTTTTTATGTTTATGTTGTGTTTCAGTGCCTGTAAAAGGTGCACACATCATATCAAGCCACTCTTTGGAAGATCTCTGGGAAGGAGACAGTCTGACTCTGCAGTGTAATATAACTGAAGGGAATTACGTATCATATGACTGGTTCCTGGATGATAAACTGCTCCACATCAACAGCTCTAACAACCAACTACTTATTCCAAGCCTTTCCAACAAGGACAAAGGAAAATATGTCTGTGTTGCTAAAAACTACTTTAATGAGACATTTTATTACACCAATAAGAGTGAGGGAAGGGATGTTCATGTTAAAGGTAGGATGTTAGCAGTTTTGGGATTAATCTATACAATGGAAAGAGGCTTACCTCTTGCACTTAAAGGCAAACTCTACCCTGAATAACATGCATATTAATCTTTATTTAAAATAAACATGACATTTTCTGTGGCATCTTAAATATTTTTATAATATTTACTTTTTACATTGGTTAACGGTTTCCTACATATCCCACAATGTTGACTGACTACCTGCTGATACTTGTGCAGTGGGATTTAGCCCTTGCTTCATCTCTATGTAAAGAGAGTGATTCAATATAGCTTTAATCCTTTTATCTGTCTGGTTCTCTCATCTTATTCATCTGTACAAAAACATTCCAAAACATTAACTTTTACAGTAAGACTGCCTTCAAAGCCATCACACTTGAAACCTCTTAGAATTCTAACTAGCCGAGCCTAGTCCCTGCCATAACTCAGTGCAACTAGCTGTATAGCTGCTTCTCATTAATATCACTGGAAAGTGGTGAATGAGCTTCTGACAAAAGCTCCTGCTCTTGTTTTTTGGTGCCAACAGTGACATTTGACTGTTATCCCTTATGGTTTTCTCCAATTAAACACCATTGTCCCTGCACTAGCAGTGCAGCATTGTGACATCAGTGTGAAAGATAACCAAACTATGAAACTACAAATAAAATAGAATAATAGAGCACCAACCAAAAAATTGCACCAGATTCACCAAACACATAAAAACTATTTCAATATAAACATATCTAATGTGTTTCAGGGTAGAAATTTCCTTTAATCAGTTTGTCTTTTCTATCAAATTTGTTTTGCTCCCTGTCTCATTTTTTTACCACCTTTCTCCCACTTTGCTTAAATCAGAGTACCTGTTAAAGCCTGAAATCTCATTTAAGATAGGCAAGAATGCTGAGGGAAAATTCAGAGCCTACATGAAATGCCAGGTGACAAAAGGATCCCCGCCCATAAACTATACTCTTTACAGAAACAATCAGCATGTTGCTGTAGTCAACAGTGAACACCTGAATGCCTCATTTGTAGTGCCCATGTTTCTGGACCAAGACATGGGCACAGTGTATTGCCAAGCAAATAATGGGAAAATACCAGTACAGAGCAGAAATCTGAACCTCACAGTGGGTATGTATATTTTAAAGAAATGTATTTCTTCATATTAATGAACCCAAATACACTTACAGTCGCATAGACAGTATATAGTGGATATACTGTAGAAAGTCTTTCATTTTTATTGAACATTTCTGCTAAACATTTCTGCTAAACATTTCTGGTGAACATTTCTAATGAACATTTCTAATGAACATTTCTAATGAACATCTCTACTGACCATTTCTGCTGAACATTTCTGCTGAACATTTCTGCTGAACATTTCTGCTGAACATCGTCTTTTCTCTTCTGTCAGATCTATTTCCACCTTTAATGTCATATACAGTAGCACCCAAAAAAATACAAGTGAACAATAAATAGAAATGTTTTAGAAGAAAGAAAAGAAAAACTTACAATAGCGTGGTTGCATAAGTGTTCCACTCCTTAACTAATATTTCATAAAAAGCACCTTTTGCTTTGATGGACTGGTGTATATTTGTGCCTCACACCAAATTTTTAGTTTTTGTTTTTCTTTAACAACTGATGTTAGAATTCTAAATAACCATTTTGTGCTTTTTTGCTTTTTATTTTTCCCATAATTTATTTAATGAGTTTACATGAAATCATGTAATATTGATAGATTTTAATGTTAATAATTTCCAGTCAAATGAATCATTTGAGGTGCAGTAAAAAGCAATGATCTGTCTTATGATGGTCTAATGGTGACTTGTTTGCTGTATCACCCTAACAGAGTCAGTAGGGGGCAATGTGACAATGAGCCTGGAAAAAGCTGTAGGGCAGGACTTTGACGTGTACGGTGTTTGGCTATATTGCCATGTGGACAAAGGAACGTTTCCCCAATACTACTGGTTGCTCAATAACACAAGGCTGGAGAGCCAAGGGAAATTTTACAAAACGTTCTTCCCAAACCATTCAGGCCTCATGGTTAGGTTGGACCCAAGCATTGCTACTGCTGGGTTCTACCACTGCGAGGTCGCCAACTCATTCGACAACACTAGAAGACTGAGCAGTCCAAGGATTCTGATTACTCATGAAGGTAACAGAACCTTTACTATTTGGTGTGCAATAAACATTAGAACCCATACGCACAAAAATAAGCCACATCTAAGTAGAGTAAATCTGGTACCAGTAAATGCAAAGCCAAAAATTCTGTCATTCATTGTCCTTTTGGCTGGATGGTATAAGAATGCACAATATGGCCAAAAGTATGTGGAGACCTGACCATCACACAAATATGTGCTTGTTGAACATCTCATTCCCAAACCATAGTTTGTAATAAGAAGTCAGTCCTGTTTGCTGCAATAATCGCAACCACTCTTCTGGGAAGGCTTTAAACTAGATTTTGGAGCATGGTTATGGGAATTTGTGTGCATTCACCACAAGAGTATTAGCGAAGTCAGGCACTGATGTCAGGTGAGAAGACCTAGGCTGCAGTTGACATTCTACTTCATCCTAAAGATGTTCAGTGGGGTTGAGGTCAGGGCTCTGTGCGGGCCACGCAAGTTCTTCCATAGAAGAGGAAATCTTAATGCTACAACATACAAAAACATCACAGACAGTTGTGTGCTTCCAACATGTGGCTACAGTTTGGGGAAGAACAACATATGGGTGTGATGGTCAGGTGTCTGTATACCTTTTTCCACATTTACTTTTTTTGTGTAAATGGGCTTGTAGAATAGAATGTCAATATGCTTTATGTAAATAAGGGACTAAGATTTATTGTATTTATGCAGTTGAACAGTTGCAGCCAGATTAAAGCATGGATTCTATTATTTTAGTAAAGGGACAAGAACAGAAAGCCTAAGAGTGCAAGTAAAAACATAAACCTCATTTTAGGATTAGAGTCTGTTAAAGTAGAAATGTCTCTGCAATAATAGGTGGGTTAATCTTTTCCACTCTTTTCCTATTTTAGAGTTGAACAAAATACCAACTGAAGTGGCAGTCATTGTTTTCACCTTCCTCTCACTGCTGATTTGTGCCGTGTTAGTGTGTTGTATTTATGGAGTGGTGTTACGTGAGTAAAATGTTTCATACTTTGTAATTAAGTTAATGCTTAAAGGAATATTCCATTATTTTTCAACTTACTATCAATTCACCATATCTGTCACATATGTGTGATTACCATAAATAATAAAAGCAAACTTACAGTGGCATTCTAAGGATAGTTTTAGAAAATCATACCAATGCTGTCCTCCTGGAGTTTTATCCAATTTTCCAACTCTGTAGCAATACAATAAAAAGTCATTCCTGTTACTTACCATTTCCAGCAAGTTTTGAGACATCATCAAGATGTGCAGTCAGACCCTCAGAAATTCTTCCTGCTGAAAAAAAACTGTCCAATTTCCATATACACATTTAGATGTAAGCTTTCTATAAGATTATGTGCTTTGCATAAATGTTTAATGACTTCCCTAACAATTGCCTTTAGACCACCATTATAAGTGAGTTTTGGGTCATCAGATTTCCTCTTCTTTTCTCTGTAAAGGGAAGGGAAACATGGTAAATGAGGTTGATAGACATGGTAGATGAGGTTGATTAAGATTAGGTTGAAAAGCACTGGAGTATTCCTTTAATACATAAATAATTTAATAGTATTGTAATGTTTGCTTTTCAGGAAAAAGGCAAGCCAGGAAATATATGTAAGTAAGGATATTTTAAAATTGTTAACAGGATAAAAATACTGCACAGTGACTTTTTATTGATACTGTGTTTAATACCGTACTACCATGAGTTTCAGCTTCCCATAACCCCAGAGTAATCAGTGGTGCTTACAGTTGTCAATATTTCTGCATAAATGTGACCTAAAACATCATCAGATTTTCATACAAGTCCTAAAAGTAGATAAAAAGAAACCAATTAAACAAATGAGCCAAAAACATTATACTTGGTCATTTACTTATTGAGGAAAACGGTCTAATATTACATAACGGTGAGTGGCAAAAAATATGTGAACCTCTAGAATTAGCAGTAGTCTGTGAGGTCACAAAGGAGCTATGGTAATTAGCTGGGTTGAGGTGAGTGGGGTACGGAGGGGGTGATTCTGGGACTCCAGAAGCACCGCCGAGCCCTCTTGAGGTGTCGTGGGTTAGTCGACGAAACAACGAGGATGGAAGGTGCCCACTTGAAGACCCCAGGGATGTACCCTACTTAGCTCAACCCAAATAAGCAGATCCCTGGAGTCAGCTATCAACACCAAACTGAAGGACATTACATGGAAGGAAGCGTAAATGGATGGATACACATAAGGACATTAGTTGACTGTGAAGTGACATCTGAGTTGGTGCTTATCTTGGCGAAAGCCATGTTCGCCGAAAATTAGCATGAAGTTTAACATCTATTCTCATGTTTTGGAAATCACCCCCTTTGCGATGATCAAATAGTGCAATACCCGCCAACTTCACCCCAATACACAAACTGTATCATTGCATTTAAACAAACAATATAAATTTGTATATTGATTATTTTTTATTTTAAAAAAAATTTAAATTATGTAAACTTTAAAAAAAATACTATTTTCAGGCCTAAGAACAAAATAAACCACATCAGAAGCGTAAAAACTTTTTTTATATTGAAAAAATATTTAGTAGACATGATCTCTCAAAAAAGTGCACTGTGACAGATGATCTGAATTTTGCAGTTCTATTTGTCGACCAGCCCTGCTGATAATACTAATCCACAGATTAATGACACATGAAACTGAGCATTTTTCAGCTTTTTATTTAATGAATATTTATTTGAGACATGTAAGTTTGCATTTAATGTTCTGAATTCAGTCTTATATCTGGGATGTTGTACTTAGTCCTGTAGCAGTGATTTGTTCCCCCCCCCCCAGACACATTAAACTTAGCACATGGAGGACTAATAATGAGTGTGAAATGCTGAACTCTGAAGCTCTGGGATCCTCCAGGCCTGAAGTCTGATAACTGGGTTATAACTGTGCATCCACAGTGCTCGTTTTCGCACGCCAGCAACCATTCAGTCACGGTTGCCTAAGTAGTTTAATGCTGTATATCTTAATACTGTTTCCTGTCTGCTGAGCTTTGGGTGAACCTTTACATGGTACACTTCCTGCTAAAAGCTACTGCGCTTGTAGATGAGTTTAACACTGGCACATGAAGCACGATAATGGTGACCAGATTGTACATACAGTTTTGGTCTTGAGTAATAGTTTAATAGTCTACATCAGCCTGCTAAAGGCTTTCAGGCTCAGTGAAGTTTGCAGAGCTCACTACTGTACTAACGTCAAGTCTGGACAGGTTCTGTATCCAGGTTTAGACGATGTAGTCGATCTCGGAGTACAGAGTGTCACTCAGAGCTTCTTCGCTGGACGTCGGACCTTTCAAGCACACCAAGCTGTGACTAAAGAAGACAGAACAGCGGGGTTACACCGTTTCATCCAATTCTAACGTCTAATGGTACAGTACAGCATCATGGGTCTATTAAATTATTTATTTTTTAAAACATTTGTAAAAATCCTTTGCAGTTTGGAAGTACTGCTATTTCATGGCCATGTGCATTATTATTATTGTTATTATTATTAAAATTCTCTAGCAAACATTCTTCTGCCATCAACAGTCATTAATATGGAAATGTTCAGTAATGAAATTATCGTGTCATAAGAAATTCAAGATTTTTAAACCATTAAGCCGTAAGATCATTGAGAATTACATTTAAGTACATAGTAAACCAATCTTCCATTCAGTCGACTGGAATTTTATCATTACAGGAGTATCTTAAGTATGACTAAACACCATGTGCTGTTCTCAGAAATTAATAACGGGTTTGAGTTACAGAGTTACTCTTTGAACCTCAAAGAAAATTTTTTTTTTCTTTCTTCTCCACTTATATAGCATGTCTCTTTTTTTTATTCCTCTTACACCTCAGCAATTTGGTTTATTGGTTTATCATTTTATTTTGGTTTATATAGTTTTATATAAACTTAATGTTGTGGAACATCCCTAAAATAAGTTGGTTTCTGCTATAATCAGTCGTTCCCTCACCAGCCTCTAGTCTTTTTTCCCCTCCCTCTGTTGAAATAAATAAGACCAAAAAAACCCCACACTTGTCATGTTACTGAAAAACCAGAAAGCACAAACCCTTCCATCCTGAAGACTTTCCTTTGGTGAAAAACATAATCTAACAAAGTGCTGACACTGATGACTCCTTCCATTTCATTTCAAAAGTTATTATTATTAAAAGTGTTTAACTAAGAACATTTTACGTTTTTAATATATTTATTATTAGTCACCATACAAGTCCCTTTGAATGAAACCTTATTACTATAGAAATAATAATATTTTGATACAATCCTGTGATTTAAATTGCAGCCAGCACTTCTATCAGAGCCGCTGTATCACACGTTCCTTTAGACGAATCAGATTTGAGAACTGAACAGAGCTGTGGTTTAACACCATAAAGGCAATTTACAAGGACGATGAGTTGCAGCAATTCAGGTGTTAGGAAACCACTAAATCTGTTTCACTGCAGGTTCTCTTTCACTTGTAACACTGTTTCCAAAACGGCGGATCAAACCTCAGCTTGTATAAAGAAGATGTGCACTGAGCGATCACAGCTGGATGATTGGTGATTAATCAAAGCAGAGATGTGATGCCTTTATTTGGTTGCAGCCACCATTGTGTTTATGTGAATAACATTTAACGGTCACAGTATTAAATGAGTGCAAACTGAGGTGGTCTGGTTTTCTTACCCCAGATGTTGGCACTGCAGGTCCCCAGCACAGGGGCAGTGCTCTTTTGGACTCCTGCGTCCAAAATCCCATGACAGCAGGTCCATCAGGTGATTGGTGGAGATGTTACAGGGCTCACGTTCTTTGGGTTTGGGGCTGCACACTGGGAAAAGCAGATCTGAAAGGAAAATGTGTATAAATAAGAGAAACCTGCCAAAAATCGTGATCAGGGACATATGAAATTTGCAGAATTTGCTTCACCTAAGCTTCACACATTCAAAGACTACAAATAAAAATATGGCAGTGGAAGCGTTATATTACTTATAATACTTTTGACCCCCCCCCCCCCGAAACTGTGCACGTTAATATTCATGTGTATATTCTTATCAATAAAAGATGGCAGTAAAATCTGAAAGCACCTCATGTAGTTGGGAAATAAAATACTGCTCTTTGGAAGTGGGTACCTTCATGGAAGGCGCAGCACAGATCGCTGTCGCAGTCACTTTGTTCTTGGCAGATGGTTCCTGCTTCTCCTTTAGTAGAGTTCATGCACTGACCCAACACACACAGCTGGCCCTCGCAGCACTCCTCATCTTTCCTGCAGGTCTGTGATAGAAAACCACACAATAGCCATGCATACTCTCTCATCTTCTCTTGTGTGTCTCATCCTCATTATGAATAAAGATTAAATCTGATTGTTAGCCAGCGATGGACTGCGATATTATGGCATGGGGGATATTTATATAACGGTGTAGTACACCGACAACCCAAAAGATGATGAATGTGTACATTGAGATGTGTACAATTACTATTATTATAGTAATAGTAGTAATATTGTATTACTGTAACATAGCATTACTACTGTTAATATTATTATTATTATTATTATTACTGCAGCTACTAAGGCTACTATTACTTCTGCCTGTGCTATAACTATTACTATTTTACTAGTTGTTCTGTTCCATTACTACAGCTAATATTACTACTTCTACTATTATTAATGATTATTATTACTAATATTAACAATAACTGTTGCTAATACTATAACTATTACTACTGCTGGTACTGCTACTTCTGTTTATTACTATGACTATTGCTAGTGCTACTATTACCGTTACTCCTATTACTATAGCTAAAGGTACTATTTCTACTGCTGCAGCTCATGCTAATTCTAATTTGACTATTTCTGCTATGACTATTACTGCTATTATGATTGTTACTGCTTCTGTTACTATTTCTACTACTACTATTAGACACTGCTGCTGTGTCTACTATTATTATTAATACTACTTATACAATAGTTGAGAGTTTGCAGTTCTTTTGTAGAGTTCTACATATTGCTTTTAAGGATTTTAGCTGTGAATGCTTGGGGATTTAGCCTGAATTCACATGTAAAATCACAGGATTTTTCCTGTGAATGCCTCCTTTTTAAGACCTCATATAAATGGAAAAAAAGCGACATCTAGTCTCTGGAACACCCTCGACCCTGCATGTACAGCTGTATTTCAAGCCTCTGCACTGGACTAAAGCTGGCTGCCAGCAGCACATCAGTATTCTACTGCTGTCTCCTGTCCATCACTGGCTTCTGCTGTCCTTTCCGTGTCCCAGGTAAAGTCACAGGGACAAAGAAAGCGTGCCGATTTAGCCGATGATCCACTTTAATGTAAACCTCACAGGGGGAACAAAAAGCCCTCATATCGAATTCCAAACGCACTTGTGCTTGTGCGGCAATGCAGATACAATGCAGTCTCAGTTACATCACATAGAAAGGTGGAGGTTCTCAAATGTGCCGGTCTTCAGCACTTTCATGTGAGAGCTGGGTGAGGCCCAGTGTGAGAAGTTAGATTTACAGTTTTGTACAGGAAGAATGAAGTTCCTACCGCATCGGACTGCTTGCAAGGCATACACTCGGAGTGGTGTTCATCGTAGAGACAGTATCTACCCTTCTCACAGTCCTCGTCAATAATGCACTCCTGAGAGACAAAAAAGGGGAAAGGGGAAAGAGGACACATGACAACATGAGAAACAGCAGCGCTCACAGCTACACTTTATTTGACTTTTTTAAGGGACATATCTAATTTCATAGCTTAAAGAAGGTAACTAAAGTACTACTACTACTACTATTATGATTACTACTATTGCTGTTACTAATAGTTTCACGATTGTTATTACGATTACTACTAACTACAATTGCTATTACAGTAATCATCATAATATTATGATTACTTATACTACAGCTATAATTACTACCTACTACTACTACAGCTATATAATTACTACTACTACTACTACTACTACTACTACTACCATTACTACTGCAACTCACTGCTTTCGGGCCTCTCAGCCAGCTCCATCAAACCCCTTCAGATGATTCAGAATGCTGCAGCGCGCCTCGTCTTCAACCATCCCAAGAGAACC
>JAOUWY010000003.1:7610388-7623064 GCA_025728095.1 Prietella phreatophila
ATGTAATTTACACTGGTATAAAGAATTTCAAAAGAATTAAATTTATGACTAGGTTTTTGTGTGACGACTAGATTTTGGCTATGGATGAGACCAAGACCTCCTCCTCTACCAGTTGAACGAGGCTGATGTACATAACTCTATCCAGGAGGACTGGATACAGTCATTTAATGCTATGTACTCATTTGGTTTAATCCAAGTTAAGTTCCACAATATTTCTATTGGGTTAAGGTCAGGACTTTGACTTAGCCATACCAGAACATTACCTTTATTCTTCTTTAGCCATTCTTTGGTAGAATAACCTGTGCGTTTATGGTGTTTGTCTTGCTGCATGACCCACTTTCTTTTGAGATTCAGTTCATGGACAAATGTCGACATTTTCCTGTAGAATTTGCTGGTATACTTCAGAATTCATTGTTCCATCAATGATGACAAGACATCCTGGCCCAGATACAGCAAAACAAGCCCAAACCATGATATTACCACCAATATATTTCACAGATTGGATAAGGTTCTTATGCTGGAATGCAGTGTTTTCCTTTCTGGAAACATAAAACTTCTCATTTAAACAGTTCAGTTAAAAAAGTTATATTTTTGTCCCATCCATCAACAAAACATTTTTCCAATAGCCTTCTGGCTTGTCCACATGATCTTTGAACTGCAGACGGAGAGCAGTGTTCTTTTTGGAGAGCAGTGGCTTTCTCCTTGCGACCCTTTCATGCACACCATTGTTGTTCAATGTTCTCCTGATGGTGGACTCATGAACATTAACAGCCAATGTGAGAGAGGCCTTTAGTTGCTTAGAATTTACCCTGGGTTCCTTTGTGTCCTCAATGACTATAACATGTCTTGTGCTTGGTGTGATCTTTTTTGGTGACCACTCCTGGGGAGGGTAATAATGGTGTTGAATTTCCTCCATTTGTACACAATCTCTCAGACTGTGGATTGGTGGAGTCCAAACTCTTTAGAGATGGTTTTGGAAATCTCCTTTGTTCGTGCCATGATACACTTCCACAAACATGCATTGTGAAGATCAGGCTTTGATAAATAAAACAGGGTGCTCACTCACACCTGATTGTCATCCCATTGAGTGAAAACACCTGACTCTAATTTCACCTTCAAATTAACTGCTAGAGGTTCACATACTTTTGCCTCTTACAGATATATAATATTGGATCATTTTCCTCTATATATAAATGACCAAGTATATTTTTATCTCACTTGTTTACCTGGTTTCACTTTATCTATTTTTAGGAGTTGTATGAAAATCTTCACAAACTTTCAAGCACCACTTGAGTGTTTTGGATTCCATGCTGAGAGTTCTCAGTCCTAACCAGTTTGCTATGACCAACTTTATACTTCCTTTAAGACCTGATTCAGGGACGTGTATGGAAATCTGATAGTCAAGGCAGAACACAAACAACCTTCCTTAGGCAAATATAGCCTTGGCATATGGGTATAAAACTCCTGCTGTGACTCACACTCTGTCTTTCTCTCTCTCACTCTCCCTCTCCTATTTACAGTCTCTAATTCACTCTCTCTCTCTCCTCACTTCCTCCCTTTAGCTCCACCTCCTAATGACCTGATGACTACCAGGATCTCCATGCGGTCCTTGCCCTCCTTGGCATCCATCGGCAGTGCTAGCACTGACCCTCGCTTCCATTTCAAATGGAGGGCCATCACAGTAGTAACTATAATAGGCTTGGGCCTGTTGCTATATCTGCACCAAACAGCAGGGGGCTCTGCAGATGAGACACAACTCTTTCCATCGCTGCGTCGTAGTAGTGGTGCACGCCGCCTGATTCAGGATACAACTACCAAAACCGATGCCCGTTACAACCACACATACCCTCTGAGCCCACCGGAGCGCACAGCTAATGGAGTCCGCTACCGCATAGCTGTGATCGCAGACTTGGACACAAACTCACGTAGCACCAAGGACAAAACCTGGTTCAGCTACATGCAGCAAGGCCACCTGCTAGTGACAGACAACGGGGAACATGTGGAGGTAGAGTGGGACCCGGAGAAGGTGGTGCTGGAGAGCCATTTATCAGAAAAAGGGCGTGGGATGGAGCTTTCCGACCTGGTGGCATTTAACGGACATCTGTACAGCGTAGACGATCGAACAGGTGTGGTGTATCGCATTGAAGACAACCGTGCTGTACCATGGGTCATCCTGCCTGATGGAGATGGCAGTGTTTCCAAAGGTGAGAGGAAAACAATACGAGAGTTATATTCAAAATATTCCCACACCGCACACTCATTCTGCCAGCTGCCATTTTCTACACTTAACAAGCTGAGTCATGTCAGTGTTGTGTGAAAAAATGAAAGTATCCATAGTGTATGAATGGGTGTGTGAGTGTGTATGTCTGGCACCCTGTCCAGGGTGTACCCCGCCTTGTGCCCGATGATTCCTGGGATAGGCTCCAGGTTCCCTGTGACTCTGAAGAAGTAAGCAGTAGAAGATGGATGGATGGATGAAAATAAAGCAAACGTGCCCGGTGGCTTAGTGATTCCCAGAAAGCTCCTGTGGGCCTTGTGTAGAGTTTGCATGTTCTCCCCGTGCTGTAGGGGTTTCCTCCGGGTACTCCGGTTTCCTTCCCCACTCCAAAGACAAGCATGGTTAGCTGATTGGCATGTCCAAGATGTGTGATTGTGCCCTGAAATGGATTTGTACCCCGCCTTGTGCCCCATGTTCCCTGGGATAGGCTCCAGGTTCCCCACGGAACCTGGATGGACATGCAAATGGAATATTATTTATTAATTCTTATTTTGTATTTTTATAGTTTAGATGACAGTTCCCTCTGGAAATATTGGAACAGCAAGGCCAATTCTATTGTTTTCGTTATACATTGAAGAAATGTTGGGTTTGAGATGAATGAGACGATAGATCAGAATTTCAGCTTTCCTTACCTCATATTTACATCAAGATGTGTTAAACAAATGAGAACATGGCATTTGTGGTGTCAGACCACCCAATTTTTAGGTGAGCAAAAGTTTTGGAACAAATAGTCTTAACGTAAATATCACTTAATATTTGCTTGCATGTCCCTTGCTTGCAATAACTGCATCGAGCTGGTGAACCTCTGACATCACCGAACTGTTGCGTTTCTTTTTGTGTTGCTTTTGCAGGCTTGTACTACAGTTTCTTTCAGTTGTTCCCCATTGTCAGTCTCCTCTTCAGGAGGTGAAATGCAATGCAGGAGGTGAAATGGCCTTGCTGTTCCAATTTGGAGGGGACTGTATATTTTAATTGAATAATTGTGCAGGGGAAATAACTGTAGTGAAACATGATATTAAAGATGCTTGTCCTTGCGTTTACGCTGTGCTCAGGCTTTAAGGCGGAGTGGCTGGCAGTGAAGGACGAGCACCTATACGTGGGTGGGCTGGGGAAGGAGTGGACGACCACCACCGGCGAGTTCGTCAACAATGACCCCCAGTGGGTGAAAGTCATCGGCTTCCAGGGCAACGTGCACCACGAGAGCTGGGTGCCCCATTACATCGCACTGAGGGGCGCGGCTGGCATCAAACCACCTGGTAAAAAACAGCTCACAAAGCAAAACGCACTTTACAGAATGAGGTTCTAAATCTGATGCAGTCAGCTTCAGTGTTGAAGGCCAACTGCTTAAACAGTTGGTCTTTAAACCTTCCTCTATATATACTTAATATACCCTGTATGTCAGCGAGTCTCCAGAATGTGAAGTCTCCTTTGTGTTCAGCCCTAACCCTAGCCACCAAAATTAACATCAGTAAATGGTTACTGTGACTAGAGTAGTTGCAGAAAAAATGAGAACTGAAAATGCAAGCATTAATTAGCAAAATAGAGCTAATTAATGCTTGCATTTGCGCTATTTTCTCTATAACTTTCAATAACCCTTTATCAGTGATAACATTAAAGACCCTTGACATTTCTTATAGATAAAGGGTTATTGAGAGTTATAGAGAAAAAAGCGCACTCATCAGTACCATACCATAAATCTGTCAGTATGACACTAAACTTTTCACAGAGACCCAGGACAGTTCATGTACCAGATAATAAATGACTGATGGCCTTTTGCCAGCCCACTGTTATCTGACCCACATACCACCATGGAATGAGAGTGAATTCGTCTGAATCTGGCTGCCAGGACACAGCTGCAATTCGGCCTCCATGACACCATATCGCTGGCACAGAAAACTGAACATAGAAAACTGAAATGCAGCACTGCCTTGTAGGCCATTTTTAAAACCTCAATTCCAAATGCTGTGAAAACTTTCAAAGTAAATACTTGCATCTATGCCTCTTTGGGCCAGGATACACTTGCCATTGCCATAACTGAACCTTTTGTGTGTGAACCAAAGCATATTTGGCTAGAAATTGCATGCTCCTAACTTTAGGGCATTTAAAGGGAAATTCCACAGAAGTTCACAATAATTCAAAAAACAAAATCCATAATCAGTCACATTCCAGTCATTGTATTGAAATGTGGCTTCTCGAATGCACTTTTGCTGAATGTGCAGTTGAACGAAGTAACAAGCTCTTGTTTATGTCCGTCTTAATAAAGACTTAAGAACTATTTTTTTTTTAAATGTAATTCGAAAAGATCATTAGAAAATCTAGAAATTCGAAAATATTCACATTTTTCTGTTTTGTCCCTATAATTTGGCTCCTTTGTTTTGACAGCAAGTTGACACAAAGGCTGCTACACATACACACACACACACACACACACACACACACTCTGCTCTCAACTTGGAGCTGCAGTCCTGCCTCTTTTCAAATCCTTTAATTTCAGTTCAGTATTTGTACAGCGCTTTTAACAATAGAGATTGTCACAGAAATCCGGATGTAGATTTATATTTGAATCGCATTAAGCAACCAGAGGTGACCCTGGCAAACTCCCTAAGATGGCATGAGGAAGAACTTACCTGC
Source organism: Prietella phreatophila (assembly GCA_025728095.1). NCBI lineage: Eukaryota > Metazoa > Chordata > Actinopteri > Siluriformes > Ictaluridae > Prietella > Prietella phreatophila. Next base: position 7,615,298 of record JAOUWY010000003.1, read on the forward strand.
TATAATTTAAAATGTTAACTTGTTAAAGCTGCCACACCTTCACTCGCTGCAGGTGGGCTACTTAAAAAATAAATAAATAAATAAAATAAAAAACCCTCAGCTTCTATGCAAACGAGCATGCCAAGTGAGTGATACCAAGAGTGCTAACACAGCTAAAACACCCACACACCTATATTTTAAGAGGTTTGCTGATTGAAACATCTGAATTGAACTTTCTTTTCTTTTTTTTCATTGATTTATTTATTCATTTCTATATGATTCATTTACATGTGATTCATTTTCATGTGATTCATAGTCATGCATGTGAGTCATTTTCATGTGAACTGAACTTTCATGTTTGCTTCTCTGAGATATGAACCAGCATATTCCAGAAAACACTTTTGTGTGGCTGAGTCCTGTTTTTGGAACAGCAGCCATTTCTACAATGTGAACCTGTATCAATAATGACCTCAGCGTTTATTTGCTTCAACAGCGAAACATCCAGATCCTGGATGGCCACGGCACTATGGAGATTTGTGTTTTTTGTTTTTGTTGTTGTTTGTTTTAACATTCCTCTATATAACTTGCATACATTAGAACAATGTCATTTCTTCAGGACCATGGTGCATCAAAAATAATTACTGTGCATAAGACTACACAAAGTGCAAATAAGTCTAAAAGTGTATGATTAAATAGCATTAATTACACTGAACAATGCATGCATACAGTATTGAGTGTTGGAACCGGGGCAAATAATTGTTTCTAAACTCTGTTGCCTCTACCCTGTCGTAGAATTGGGTAGAAATTGTGTTCCAGTACACAACACCGTGACATTTGACTGAACTGAACCTCTTGTGGACATGAGCCTTATTTTTAAAAAACCCAAAAAAACACAGACATACATGGAAGACCTAGGTTCATATGAACAACGGAATAAATGAATGTGGTATTATCAGTAAATTTTTAGATAATGCTTTGGAGTGTTTGTCACTAGTATTACTCGTAGTAGAGCTAGTAGTGGTAGTAACTAATAGTTACTAGTTTACTTTGATTTTAAAATGGTGTGTTGCTGAAGACACACATTGAGGATGTTTGTTCAGGTACTGATTGTTGATTGGCAGGTCATTTCTGTTGCCAGCTTACCTTTCATTTGAGATCAAGAAACTTCTCGGTTTCTTTTTGTCCACGCATAGAACTCTCACCGTTGTTTTTATATTCATTCTAATATGTCGCCTAAATGCCTTTTTACATTCATTTGGCTTAAGGCGCTGTGCAAAAACACTTGCGTACTGCGCCTAAGCCTTTCTACGGTAGGGAAAATCCTGCATAACTAAAGCCCGCACCTGTCCTTTGTGTGCATCTTAGGTTATTTGATACACGAGTCGGCGGTGTGGAGCGAGCATCGACAGCGCTGGTTCTTCCTCCCACGTCGCGCCAGCTCTGAACGCTACGAGGAAACAGCTGACGAGCGCCGCGCCACCAACCTGCTCCTGACCTGCACGGCCGATTTCAGCCACATCTCAGTGACCCGGGTTGGGCAGCTGCTCCCCACCCACGGCTTCTCAGCCTTCAGGTTCGTTCCCAACACCCATGACCACGTGGTCCTCGCACTGAAGTCTGAGGAGGATGCAGGCAAAATCGCCACCTACATCACAGCCTTCACACTGGATGGACGGGTCCTGCTGCCCGAGACAAAGATCGGAGAGGTGAAATACGAAGGGCTGGAGTTCATCTAGTTTGGTAGAGGAGAGTGGATTTCTCACATGGGAGTCACTGGGTATGTGACCATGTGTGTATCAGTGCAATGTCGTAGATATAAAAAGATCAGTTTCTCTTTATGATATTTCTGTATGCAGTGGTGATAATGTACACTGCATGTATTCATGTCCCCATGGAGACCCAGCAATGGACGCAGCGGATACCTGTTCTGTCATGGCGAGGGAGATCAATGACGTCAAACAAAACAAAGACACAGCTACATGGTAAGCTCCATAGACAGCTCACAGAGCTTACATGCTTACCGTGGAGTCTTGAACATTGGCTGAGGTCTCTCCTTAGCATCTCTGTGAAAAACAGTGCTGTGGTACACTCAGGGTTTTTTGGGTTAAAACGCACAACACGGACTAAACCTAACCAAACCAGAATGACCCAAAAGACAAATTTGCCTTTTATTAAGTGGACTTGAAGTATAAAGATGCAAATGAATCATGCAGATATTTGTAAATTGCAAGTCACCCAAAACATATTTTAAAGCCCATGTTTTTAACGGTTTCACAAAAACTACCATCAGAAAAAAATACATTTACCCTCATCTGACATTACTGTGTATACTTTATATCTCTTAATATGCAAATTAGAAATGCCCCTACATGCAGTAGTAGAGGTGATAATAATAATGTATCAAGGTGGTAGTAATAATAATTAATCATTATTAATAATATGTAATAATCAACTGGACAGCACACTCTAAAAAGAGTTTAATCATAAAACAGTACATTATAAAGTTTAGGGTGACTTTAACGACAGAGTCCGAATGAGTGTTTTGTTTTATTTCTGTTTTATTCTCATGTTTTAAAATCCTGCTGAAATGCATATATCTCACTGAATGTTGCTCTTCTGACTTGTGGATGTGATCATTAATATTGAACTACCTTCATCTTAGACAAGAAATTAAAATTAAGCTGCTTAAACACCCGGGTTAGTCAAGAATGTTATTTTCCCCAATAATTTGTCCCTGACCAATTACAGCATCCTTTTCTGCATGTTGCATTTATCTGGCTTTTTTTATTATTATTTATTTATTTATTTTTTTAATTTACATTTTAAACATTCACTGCTTGGTGTAGGTGGCCACACTGAACTATCCCACTGTCCTCTTTTCCACATTGAACATCATTTAAGTTATTCTCTGAACTCGGCAAAAATATTTGCTAAATCAGTGGCCTTTAAAGATATATATTTTTTTCATTTAAATCTTATTTTTAGGAAATTGTAGTGTTTCTGTTTAGAAAAATGTGTATATTGCCATACGGGACGATAAAGGTCACAGAAAAATGAAGGCGTTTACAAAAAAAAGAAAAGAAATGTAATATGTAACTTTTATGTATTTCACTTATATTTAATGCAGCTTTCATAATAATGGTGTACATGTCTTTTGTTCAGAACATGGAAATGTTCTAGGGCCAGGATAAGAAGAGTATTGCACTGGATATTCCTACAGAAAACCGTGAGGATAAGTCAGAATAGGAGTAGGTGCTTGGCGGAATGGTCAAACAAGCTGTAAATTCCTACCTCCGATTAAAATATAACTTGTATCTCAATGAGAGGGATGCATTTAGTTTGAAAGAATGTAAGCATTCTTTCAAAATAATTCCAAATTCCCTGATTGCTAGGAGTAGTGTAAAACCAATACCGCTGCTTCAACAGTGACAAATAATTAAATGTTCAATAGACACACTCATTGTTGTGTGGTGTGCTCATATTCTGAAATACCACTGAAAATCCATCTATTTTCCATACCAGGTAACCTACACAGGGTTGCGGGGGAGCCTGGAGCCTATCCCAGGGAACTCTGAGCTCAGGGTGAGGGATACCAACCCATCTCAGGGCACAATCGCGAACACTACAGACGGTTCAGAAATGCTGATCAGCCTATAGTGCATGTCTTTGGACTGGGGGAGGAAACAGGAGTACCTGGAAGAAACCCTAATGCCAACTCCATGCACACAGTGCAGAGGTGGGATTCAAACCCCCCCAACCTCAAAGGCACGAGGCAAACGTGCGAAACACTTACCACCGGAAACAAAATTATCACGTAGCAATAGCGCAACAGAACCTCTTCTCATGAGGGTATCTTAGTGTGTGCAGTAGAGGTTTAAACATTACCCATTTCCCCCCCAAGGGCAATCAAAGTTTGATCACATAAAGAAGTAATGATAAAAATAAACATCGTATGACCATATATAAAGTTTATGAACATATTTTCAATGTAAAACTTTTACTTTTGTAATTTTTTTATTGTTTAACAATAAAAGCACTGTGTGGGCTTAAATCAACATCATTAATATCTGTAAAGCGCAGCTCATTATTCACAGCTTTGTTCCCATGACGACCAGGCCTGTTTGTAGTCCTTCCACCGTAAGCAAGTGGAGCAGGCCCAGAGTCCTGAGAAAGTCCAACATTCTTCTGTCGTTAGATCTGAACTCGCAAAAAACACCAGTGGAGCCTAAGGAAGAAATGCAGAATAGATCTGTGTTAAAAGTGAAGGCAGTTGCACTGTATAAACAGGACCGACGAGAAAAGCCACACAATGGTTGGTTGTACACAATATGTTTGTTTGATCTCTGAGAGAGAGAGAGAGAGAGAGTGTGTGTGTGTGTGTGTGTGTGTGTGCACGCACATCTGTTTCTTGGTAAAACACTGACTTGTATTTTAGCACGGTTGCTCACTAAAGGTAGCTCACGAAAGGTAGTATACGAAAGAATACAGATTTCGGTACAGTATTTCTCAGTGCTGCGAGTAGTGTCTTGCTAACATACCAGCATCTTGTAGTAAAGAGAGCATGTTGCCAATCAGGCGCTTGGCAGTGTTGGGATCTGGTACTCTTGGGTGGATTTGAATAATCATCAGAGAGGGGAAATCTCTCAGCATCGTTTCTGGATACTACAGCAACACACACGAGACAATAAAGCAGTAAAAAAAAAAAGTCAATCAAATTAGATTAAAACCATATCAGTTTGAATACTCCAAGATCTAGAGAAGACTTTCTGTACCATTTGCTGCACAATTACACCTAAAAATGATCCAATTTAAGAACAAAACGTTTTAACATTTTTCGGAACAGGATTACTTCATTGCACATTATAATCCTTTCACAATACATTTCAGTAATGCTAGCTAGGACTAATCTCGTTAATTGAGTGCATCTTTTCAATGCTAAATAAAAAATTTAATTAGATTAAGTAAATAAAGTCAATATATGCCTCCATGGTCTGCAGTTTGATCTCATCTAATCATTAGTTTTGCCTGTGTAGCCAAATTAACTTCATATTTCCAGTCTCCTACACTCAAAGAAGACAATCCAAAACATGATATAATTTATGATTTAATGAACCAGTGTCAATAAATCCTGATATCTACGACTAGCAAATCTTTAGCAGAAGTTTCACCACTTTCAGCATCAATTCTAACTAAGTGATGAAGCCAGAAATCACGACTGTGGTTAAAATACAATACAGTGCAGATGCACAATTAAAAGTGACATATTTCAGAGCTAGTAGTAATGGGCGGGAGGTAGTGGTAGTGCTCTTCGTCACCTGGGATGTGGTCATGGCTATCTTTGCATCGGTGAGGGCTAAAGCGAAACCACAGATGCCGACCTCATCTTCCAGCACCAGGTCACAGTGTTTAGATGGAACAATCTGACCATCCACCAGCCTGAGGGGAAGGACACGGGGAAGAATGAAACTACATCCTGTATATCAGCTAGCTTGATGTTACTAGATAAAAATGGCAATAATATCACCAACTGTCAATAAATGCTTTTTTTTCCCCAGCCATAAATCTGGCAAATGTCTCGTCACCAAAAAAATGTAGTTCAGTGAAAGTGACTTATCACCTGTCACCAATTAATGTAGTTTGCTGTAGTGTCTCACTCTGTATCTCCTTGGATAATCTCAAAATCTCTGACTGTGAAGTAGACAAACACACACAATACTCATTTGTAATGGATGGCATCTCCACAGAATCATTAGGTTGCCTAAAGCCTTTGAGTTCTGGTCTAAGAGCAGACTATAAAAGCAGTAGGGCCCTATCTTTCGAAATCAGTAAGTCAGTCACCATATCTTTGGGAGTACATGGTCGAATCGTGTACACTCTAGTGGCAGGAGGAGTACGAAACAGATCTCGGTTCCCGTGACATGGAAGCATCCTCTGGATAACAAAGTCAAATTAGCAAAACCAGATACCACTCACTTAATTATCCCTTTAAAGCAGGGGTGTCCAATCTTATCCAGAAACGGCCGGTGTGGGTGCAGGTTTTCATTCCAACCAAGCAGGAGTCATACCTGATTCCACCTGTTTAATCAGTTGATCTTGACTTTCAGTAGACTCAGGTGTGGCCTCTTGTTTGGTTGGAATGAAAACCTTTCAGATAAGACTGGACACAATTGCTTTACAGCATTATTTGTGCCTTGTTTGTAATAACAATGCACAATAAAATGCTAAAGACTAACAAACTGTACCTGGAACTCTCCAGAAAGTCCACCTCTGAAACCCCATGGCTCCGGGTCATCATTTATAACTTGAGAAGGAGGAGGATTACGACCACCTGTTTCCAAACGAAGCAGACAAATAAATCAATATCAGTCTGGTCAAGGAGATTCCACTGGGCTGGAGAAGACATGCTTCATAATAAAAAATGTGTAGTGGCTGTCCTTAACATGGGTTACATTTCAGATAGGGTTGTTAAAGCCAGGTAGTAATGTAACAGTAATGTTTAAAAATAAAATAAGACTAATATTACAGCTCCCTTTTAAAAGGATCACCTGAGTATATTTCTCACGTCAATTAATTATAATGTACTAGTTTCCAGTTTGCTGAGCATGTCCACAAACGTATTCATTTCTCTGGTATTGATAAAACATACATGTTTTTTTGTTGGATTCACCTTAAAGATTTATTTGTGACCCTTTCTAATATTAACTAGGAAGTTTTTTTCTTGCAGTAGGAGGAGGGAGGTATCCTAGCCAAGTTTTAACTGTAGATGGCAGTAGCAAAATCATTCCCCATTTGGCTGAGGACAGAACATCTGAAGGAAGCTTCACTGCAACTCAAGGTACTGGATTATATTTCTCTAGGAATTATATTTACTTTCATTAATCCACATAAAGCTTCACTTTACCATGTTCAGCTCTTTTTGGAAATAAAAGTAGTCCCTAAAGTGCACATACAATTTTCTTGTTCACAGTGTTCTACTCTTCGTAGAACAAGACTAAATAACACAATTATAGAACGATTCATTTGATGCTTCCACAACACACTAAGTAAACTTTAAAACACAATGTTTTAGATAGTTCACACAAAAATGAAAATTCTGTCATCAATTACTTGCCCTCGTGTCGTTCCAAACCCATAAGACTTTCGTTCATCTTCCGAAGACAAATGAAGACTTTTTAATGAAACCAGGGAGATTTCTATATCTCCATTTACGTTCCAAGTAACAAAAACTTTCAAGCTCCAAAAAGTTCATGAAGGCATCATAAAAGTAATCTGTGCAACTCCAGTGGTTTAATCCCAATTTTATGAAGCGATACAAATGCTTTGTATGCAACAAAAAAGTCTTTATTCACAAAATATCTTCAATTCCGCGTAGATCTCTGATGCACGTTCACCATGACGCATGTGTGTTGTGTTAATGCAAGAGCGGACCAAAATAAACCTCTATGTTGAAATCTGCAGACATTGTTGTTACAAAGATTGTTCTATGTGACTCAGTTTGTGTACAGCGTCCCTCTTCCTCTGCTGTAAACAGTTTTCTAGGTCCCATTTTATCGAGAGAGCAGATATTTTTCCCTCAGACGTTTTTCTGGCAAGAGTGCACGGTGGCTTAGTGGTTAGCACGTCCGCCTCACACGTCTGGGGTTCGATTCCCGCTGGGACCATGTGTGTGCCGAGTTTGCATGTTCTCCCCGTGCTGCGACGGTTTCCTCCGTCAGTCCAAAGACATGCATGGTAGGCTGATTGGCGTGTCTAAAGTGTCCGTAGTGTATGAATGGGTGTGTGAGTGTG
>JAOUWY010000003.1:7659507-7670153 GCA_025728095.1 Prietella phreatophila
TTTGTTCCTTGCCCTAGTGTTTTGTTTCATGCCTTAGTGTTTTGCCTAGTTGTCTCAGTGTCAGTTTGTAGTCTGTTTGTCTGCATTAAATGTTTAAAATCTGCACCTGCTTCTGCCTCCACTTTGCACACCATGACAGATGACAGTAATTTAAAGCGTTCAAAGTAAGATCAGGTTTCATACTATATTACTGGCATAAAAAATATATATTTTTTATAAAACACCAAAAAACAGTGATTTTGACTGTGGTAGGAAGAGGTCAATTCCGACAGTGATGAATGAATATTTAATAGTATCTCACAGACAGTAGGTCTGTCAAGTGGCGATGTGGGAAAAATTTCATATCATGATACGTGAAGACATGATTAAAAAAAGTGCACAAAATAGTCAAAAGGCAAGTAAATAATATTTACCAAAACACAGAAAAGGCAAATAAAGGAACAAAAGAGAAAAAAATTAACATCCACTGACTTGTACAGCACCGTGCTAGTATATGTTTCCACCTCGCCCCAGTGTTCCCGGGATAGGCTCCAGACTCACTTCTTAGGATAAAGCAGTTATTGGAGATGAATAAATGAATGACTGAATGAATGATGATTTGTTACTGTCAGTAATAATTATTGATATTAATGTCAGAGCTCAAAAATCAATACTCTATAAAGGCATCCGTGTAGTAATCAAGCTAACTCTTTGCAATCCTCGGTGAGGAAGTTATATGCTACTACCGCTACTACAACCCCAGCAAAAACTATAACTTGTAACTTGTCTGAGGTATGTTTCACAAAGCCAGAATGTTCAGCTATTAAACAAAAATGGTTTTGTATCATGTGTGCTTTGTTTATTTGCTATGAAGTAAAAAACCCGAGTGAACATCCTCTAAGTGTGGTGATTCCATAATTTTTGTCAGGGGTTGTAGTAGTAATAACAACAACAATAATAATAATAATAATATAATAAATATTTTTATCACTATTATTATTATTATTATTATTATTATTAATATAGTTGCAAGAAGCAATTAAGGAGCCAAACACTAAAGCGGTACCCTCAAGTTAAGATGCAAATGACAGGTAGTAAGTTTGGTCTGAATACGTGAATGCACAATGGAGATATAGTCTCACGTCCATTTTGGCATGCTCAAGGTCGGATTCATTTGCACGTTGTTCGAGAAAGGTTTGGTCTAATCATGTGACGATGATCTCTTTCGAATTTCATGAAAATTGATCAAACGGTCAATTAATCAAAAGCAATTAGAATTTTTTTGAAATTTCATTATAGGGCACACGGTGGCTTTGTGGTTAGCACATTCGCCTCGCACCTCCAGGGTCCGGGGTTCGATTCCTGACAGGGTCATGTGTGCGGAGTTTGCATGTTCTCCCCGTGCTGCAGGGGTTTCCTCTGGGTACTCCAGTTTACTCCCCCAGTCCAGAGACATGCATGGTAGGCTGATTGGCATGTCTAAAATGTCTGTAGTGTATGAATGGGTGTGTGTATGTGATTGTGCCCTGCGATGGACTGGCACCCTGTCCAGGGTGTGCCTTGTGCCTGATGCTTCCTGGGATAGGCTCCAGGTTCCCCACGACCCTGAAGAAGGAATAAGCAGTATAAGATGGATGGATGGATTAAATTTCATTATAATTTGTGAACAGAAGGTGGCGCTGTGCCGAAACTTTTCAGGGCATGGTGCCAAAGTTACCAAGTTTCGTAATGATATGCCAAAGTGTTCGTAAAATATAGCAAAATGGCTTGACCTGCCATTTTGAATGAGTTTTGTGATTATGGGCTAAACTGTTCAGAAGTTATAAGCAAAAATGTTAATTTTTCATATCTCCTGAACACTAGTTGGCACTGCACCAAAACAGTGCATGTAGTCTGGTCATGTTTGTGATGACATGTACTAACACTTGTCTCAATACGCTAAAGCATTGCGGAGATATAGCCTTGCGTCCAATTTGGCATGCTCTTCGTCAAATTCGTTTGCCTTTTTTTCAAGAACAGCTGGGTTTATAGAAAAGCTTTTAATACATTTTTGCCAGCACGGTCTGAAGATGATCTGAGCCAATTTAGGTGAAAATCAGAAAAAAACATCTAGGATGATTTTGAAAAAGTAGGTTTTTAAAAAAAAAAATCAAAATGGTGGAAAATGACATCATATGGTGCACTCAAATTGTCTTGAGCCAAGGAATCAGAAGTAAAAAGAAATTTGTTTCTAGCCATTGGGGTTCAAATGTAAGTGACATTTTGAACAGTTGGTGCCGCTAGATGGATTGTGTTAGAGACTCCAAAATTTCTGTGGTTAATGTGCACACTCTCCTCTATTAGTGTGCCAAATTTTACAATTTTAACCACACGGTTCTATGGGCTGCCATAGGAAGAATAATAATAGAAAAACTAACGATTACAATTACCTTCGGTGCTTGGCCCCTAATAATAATGGATTAGTGGTTAGCATGTTTGCTTCGCACCTGTGGACTTAGGGGTTCGAATCCTGCTTCCACCCTGTGTGTGCAGAGTTTGCATGTTCATACTGTGCTTCCGGGGTTTCCTCCGGGTACTCTGGTTTCCTCCCCCAGTCCAAAGACATGCATTGTAGATTGATTGGCATTTCAAAATTGTTTGCAGTGTGTGATTGGTTGTCTACTGCCTTATGTCCTGAGTTCCCTGGGATAGGCTCCAGGCTCTCCATGACCCTGTTTAGGATAAGCGGGATTGAAAATGGGTGGATAATAATAATAATTTTATGAGTAATAAAGCAAATGTGTTTGTTTTCTAGAGCCACATGACAATCTGTGTCAATTCTGTGTAGTATCAGGCAACACACGATTGCACAGCATAAAATACCTGCAATAAAAACAAGTATTGCCCAGCCCATAGTCAAAAGCTGAAAAAAGGGTCATATGCTCACACAGAAACATATTTGACCTCATGCACACACCAGATATTCTTGCAGCCCCCCTGCTGTGAGGTTCTAAAGAACTCTTTGTTGAGCTGCAGAGGTTCATTTAGAGGAAATAAGAGCAGGATTGCAGGATAAAAGTGTACATCATGAGTCGAGACCCCTCCACACACTATGCATTCCGATGCTCTTCGGCATTTAGGTGAATGGAGCATGGCTTTAGTCGAGGTGACTTCCTCTCCTCTCTCCATTCGATCACTTTGTTGTGTAAGACTGGGCGTGTGATAGAATGGGAGAAAAAAAGACAGGTTTGGCGACTAATGGAGTGAAAGCAGGCAGGCAGCCAGGAGTGCAAAAGACACAGTGAGAGAATGAGCAGAAAGATGTCAGATGACCATATACACCCTCCCTCACTTGTTTGCCACAGATGGTAAGGAGCCACTCAGACAGTGCGTACTGCTCCCCCAACTCATTACCTGCCACCAGACAAAACACCCCATAAGTCCACTGATCTGGATTCATCACGGGGCACAGGGTGGCAGAAGGGGGCACAGGCCAGGAAAACAGTGTGTACATCTTTAAAAGAAAAAAAGAGAGAGAGACACATCACATGGTTGTTATTCTCTGAAATCTGCTGCTCAGGTCACTTTGACAGCCCTCTCGTTCACCCTCCCTTTCTTTTTCCCTCCCTTGCTCGCTCTCACACACTCTCTCACCCTACACGCACATAATCTCGCTCTCCTTCTCCCTCTCTCTCTGTCTTTTTCACTCTCTTACTCTCTCCCTCTGTCTTACTCTCTCCTCCCGCCTGCATTGCTATCAGCGCACTAATAAGCGTGAGGGTACAGTCAAGGCAGCACGATCATTGCAACTCTCTGCTCCTCTCTTTCTCTTTCTTTTTTTCTTTCTCTGCTTTCATTCCTTTGTGCTGTTGTTCTTTTTTTTAACCTTTCCCTCCCTCCACGTTCTCACACTCTCTCACACTCTCCCTCTCTTCCTCTTTCCTCGGTGTATATGTGAATGTGTGGACCTTTGGAAAAACAGAAGCCCATGTGAGCAGCAGCAGCAGGAGCAGAACAGAGTGAAGGAAAAGAAGCAGAAGAGGAGAAGAAGCAAAGCGACTCGTCAGTGCGTTCCACAATCAGCTCGGAGCAGCAGCGTCAGGAACGGGCATGTGAGAAGATGTCCGTGGGCGGCTGCGCGTGTCCGGGTAAGAGCCCTCTGCTGTCGCCGTGACTACCACCCAGTTGCCGAGGGAGATAGAGTGTGTTGTCAAGTGCGTCGGTTGTGGCGAAAGGACGTGGCCCGAGGGCTTTGTTGCAATGACAGGAGGCACAAACGTTTGGGGAAAACATGGCTGCCCCGTTGTACTCTGTAGAGCTCTGTGTGTGTGGAAAGGAGAAATTGGAAGAGTTTGTTGGTTTTTTCTTTTTTTCACGCACAGATGGTTTGCATTGGTGAATGTTATGACGAGCTTCATGGCCCAGGCTTGGGTTGCCTTGCTGTGGCCCTTGTTGTTGTTGTTGATCATTTTGGAGCCTTAATTCTTAACAGGCTGCAGAATGTGAAATTAGTATTTTTAACTAGCCAGTTTTGTGTCGGAAACCAGATATGCAGAAAGTTTGTAGAGGTAAAATTGGTGAGAGGCCAAAGGTCAAGTTGATGTTCTCATGGCACTCAAATTCTCCTTTGCGATCATGGCTCATGTATGCACTTTTGTATGGCGTCAGAATTGTATCACTGTATAAATGTGTAAGTCTTCTTCTTTTGTGTATGCTCATGTGCTTGTATCTGTCTGTTTGATGCTGCCTGTCAGAGATGGAGTGGCCCAGCAGAGTGTGTTTCTGTGATTAGCCATTTTGAGCTGACTTTTATGCACCCACACACTGGCATCAGCAGGATTATTATGGAATTTCTGTCTATACACATCAACAAGTGTCTGTAGCGGCTGTATCTTACAACCCTTCATGCTGGCTCTGGGTTTTGTTTTTTGTTCAGTTTCTTAAAGTAATACTCCAACAGTTTCAAACAGCATCTGTAACACATGTACAATTACCACAGACAAAAATTTTGACACATTTTCCAGTACTGAGAAATGACTTAAAATTCACTTATAACCCTATAGTCTATAAGCAGTTGTTAAAATGTGAATAAAGGTTTAAAAACATGTGACTATGCTCAAAACTGCAACTGTTAGACTCGAACAATGCATGTTAATGGAAAAGATATGAACATGACAAGACATTTTACAGAATTTGTTGTCATGTCATCTCAAACACATGAGCAATCCGGGAATCCTGGGTTCTTACTCTTTCCTGTTTGCTTTGTGGTATCCTTCAGGCTTAGATCTACAACTGCTACGTTAGTAAGGTATAACCACAAATTCTTCTCTCTGGCAAAGTAACTCCTGCTGTGAAAGGACTGTATGTAGAGCTTAGGTATAACCTCATTTACAAATACATTTGCCTGAAGAATTCATTGAAGGGTTCTTCATATACATGTTTTGTTTATGGCTGCCCCAACAACTGCCCTTGGGCCTATATTCAAAGTGGCATTTAAGTAAACAGGTTTTGTATTCTTTTCTCAGCATGGAGAAATGTGTTGAAATTCTTTTCCGGGGTAATTGCACATATGCCACAGATGCATTTGATAGTGAGTAGGCTCAAAAACACTGGTTTTTATATCACGTCAGTAGTAGACCTGTTTGTGTTCCAGTGCTGGAACTAGCCTGTGCTTGTTTTCTTGTTTGTTTGTGGTTGGAAGGTTTGCTGTCTCTCCAGCTTGGCATAATGAAAGTATTAGCTTCCCCTGACTTGCCCAAAGCAGCATGGTTTATTTAAACGAAACGAAATATTGGTTTGTACTTTAGTACAGATAAGATGTGTTGAAAGATCACAGTGTGTTGTCCCCCCATGGGACAAAAGCTCAGACATCATGAACAGACTTGAATAAAACATGGGCGCATAAAGCTGCAGATGGACTTTAAGTGTTAGGGGAACTTTGGGATAAAACTAACCTTCTGACTGGGTGTATTGCTGCTGATAGGGCTTGCTCTCTTTCTCTCTCTCTCTCTCTCTCTCTTGCTCATTTGTTCCTTGTCCCTCTGCAGTGTTAATGTAACAGGCTGATATCTTTGCTCTGTTGCTCAGAGTCATTGGCTAGAGTACCAATTGGCCAAGCGAAGACCCATCAAACACCCCTGACCTTCTCCTCTCATCCCTTACTCAAGAGAGATGAAGGAAGGAACAGACAAAACCAGAGGCCATTGTGAATAAGTGACTTTTTAAATCAAATGAACAAACTGATGTTTTTGGTACAGAGAGGTGTAAAAGAGAGGCAGAAATTGAGATGAAGGCTCAGGACTGATATCAAAGAGAGAGAGCAAACAGTATCTCGATTACGACTGTGCTGCCACACAGACATCTGTTTGATTTCCGTCATTGTAGAGTTCAACCAGCCGATGCCATCTCGGGCGCCCAGAGCAACAGGCACTCAAGCACGTCTGTGACATTTGTGCCCTGAAGCAATCACTGATAACACTTCCTACACTGTAAAACATTTCTCTGTTATTGCTACAGTGTCAGCTTTTTCTCCCGCTGCTCAGATTTCTTCTTTTCCTCCTTTATTCGAACAGACAGCTCAAAGAACGATTATAAATGAATAAATCCCTCATATCCACTGTTTAGTTCTAACCAGAGATTTTGTGGGTTTTTGTTGTTGTTGTTGTTTTTATACAATGTCCCAGTAGGTTTACAAGATGGCCATCTCATCATTTTTTTAAGCCCGGTCATAAAGTGGAGCACGCCTGCTTGTTTCTCAAGAGCATCTGTTCACTCTCTCGTTTGCAATATCATATCAATAAAGTTTTATGAACTATTAAATAAGTTCATATGAATCATTTGTTTAGTGCCCCTGTGCATAGAACATGATGAGTGTTTGGATCATTCCATTGACTGTCAGTCAAAAAGGAGCCTTAATTTTGACTTATACTCACATGTGGCTGTGAATTGACATTTTTATAAGATGATAACACACCAGTTTTATTAATGGGTTTTGGAAAGGTGAGTGATTCATAGAATGTTTTCTGGACTTGTTTTTTTGCAGAGTGCACTCTGTGTGTGTGTGTGAATGTGTGTACAGGGATTGTGGCTGGTTAATGGCCTGTGGCTCAGGCCTATTATGTGATCAGTGGTTATAATGGTGCATTTTTAGCGTGTATTGGTTTCATTGGTTGTGTATTTGGTCTGAATAAGAATTGTTCATGGCTTGTGGTCAGAAAGAACAGTTTGTGTTTAGTATAGACTAAAGCGAGAGAGTGAGATCATTCTTAAATTGGATAGTGAGTGAGTTAGTATTGAGCAAGTAGGAGCTAGAGTGAAAGAAGAGGATAGATAGAGAGAGAGAGTTGGCTAGCTCAGTATAAACTTGGTTTGTTTACATTCCTCTGTGATGCTGAGCAGTGGGATACACCCCCGTCTTGTGTGGTCTACGTGCGAGGTACGTGTGTGTTTGTGTGCTCATGTACATGTATGTGCATGTGTGAGTATGTAATGTTAAACGTAGTCATCTACTGTATGTCTCGACATGTAGATGATTAACATGTTTCTTGCTTATCCAGAATTCAGAGCCATTTAGAGATAAAGTTAGCTGTAGTGTATGTTTGACCACCACAGACAAGAATTTCAACCTTTCACGGTACTGAGAAAAGAAGGGAAAATCTGTTTGTTTTGTATAAAACTCATCTATAATGGAATACAAGGAACATCATTACAAGGAAAGTCAGTATGCTTTTTTTGTAGAGCACTTGAAACAATTTCTTTTATATGATTTGGCTCAGTTTTGTGGTGAGGTCTTAACTAATTATTAAATTGCTCTAGATTTTCTTTTAATTGCACAATTATAATTTTTTTATGTTAATGATTAGACTTGTTTGAGCAAGATCCATCATTTTATTAAGGTTTACTGTTATTTCAGTCAGTCCCCTCATAAACTCCTGATAATAGGGTTAAAAGTTTGTCATATGTGTATGGAAAGTGATTTATTTTCCGATTTTATGAGTTTATTATTATTATTGTTGTTGTTGTTGTTTATTACAGTCAAGATTTCCTCTTGTAGCCTTCTGCTGAGGGTGGCTGCAATGAGCAAAGCTAGCAGACTGTGAGTTAAGCTAAGCCAGCATTTCTTCTCTCTTTGATGTTAATTTCTCAGTTTGTACATTATATTCTCCCTTTATCTGGCATGGATGTTCCAAATGTTGTAGCAATGTGTGTTTTTCCACAACATCTTAGTTGTATCTTTGTGTTTTTTTTTAATACTGAGCCACTTTGCTTGAATTGATTCAGACTTTGCTAGTTAACTGAGGGACTTAGCCAAAACTGTTTTGTTGCTGCTGTTGTTGTTGTTATTATTATTGTTTTTTGGGTTTTTAAAAAAATATTTTAGTCCTTTTTAGTTCTCAGAAGACCTATTGAACTGTTTTTGTGTATTCTCTTTTGTGGTTATGCATTACTAAGTCGACCGAGCTCAAAGTAAAAATGGAAATGCCTCAGTCTCTGCCTGACTGCACATGGATACCACAAATCCATCAGGAAAGTGTAACTAGAAATGCCTTTTGCTGTATTAATCCAGTGTTGGGAAGTTGGATTAAACTCAATAACACTGGTAACACTTTCTCTCATGTCTGTCTCATCCAAGACTTTTATTGGTAAAGCGGAACGATTGTAGATTTTAATTCATGTTATACAGGTGTATATTTTAAATGTTTATTGTAGTGTCATAGTCTGTGGTAATCAGACATACGCTACCTAAACAGAGTATTGAAAACATTTGCAGTATGTTGTCACCTTCAGCATCTACAGGTCACCAGCTCCTCCCTACCTGTCTTCTTCTTCCTTTACGTCCTTTGGTTTGTCCACCCTCTTTTTGTAACATTTTCTTCCATTTCCATCACCATAACCCCCCTCCCTCGCGGCCCCCCAACCTTGCCTGTGGCAGCAAGGAGAAAGAGAGATTGGTGCTCTCTCATGCAGAGAGTCACATGGTATACTTGATTAGAGGAAAATCACTTAAATCGCGGCAGCACTAAAATGGCAACCACACGCATGGCACTTGCAGTTACACAAGTGCAGGCTGTTGAAGAGGACGTGTCTGTGAGATGGAGGGAGTAGGGGAAAAAACAAGGAGCACAGTATGAGGGTGTTTGTGTCAGAGAAAGAGAGAGCAAGACTGTTGTTAGAGAGGGAGGGAGAGTGAGCCAGAGAAGGAGAGCGAGGCTGAGGGAGCATTAAGAGCAAGAAAGGGAGGGTGAGAGCGTGCGGGAGAGAGCGAGAGAGCTCACTTAGCTGGTGTGTGACTGTGCGTTTGGCTGGCACACTGATCTGTCATTGGCCAGGCTGTCTCCAACACATCAGACCTGTCTCCCAGCAGCCACAGATCTGGAACAAAATGGCTTCCTGCACCGAGAACGCAGCAGCATCAGGGCAATGTCATTTACCCATCAGCCCCCAGGCAGCATGAGTGCAGAAAGAGAGGGTTAGAGAGAGGGAGCATGGAGAGGAATGTATGGACACATTAAAGATTGCTGAATAACATGAGATTATGATAGTATATTTTAGATCAATAGAAAAGGACTGAGAATGTAGGTTTTTTTTTGTTTGTTTTTTTGGGGGGTTAGTCTCTTGTACTTGTTAAAAATAAAGCTGAATGCAAAAGTTTACCCTCAGTTCAAGTGATTACAAGACTTTTAATGTAAATGGCATTTCTGAACACGATATAAATATGGACTTGTATTCCACTTTTTTTGGATTTTTTTTTGTCCATTTCTTCCATTTCTAGTTTTCACTGTTGTTAATGGTATCACTTGCTTTGATGTTTATTATCCTCTTTTCTAGCTCTGTGAAAGACAAGTATTTTTTTGTGTTTTAAGTCTTATAATAGCTTTGACCCCGATTCCCACTGACTTTTAACTTGACCTCTCACAGCAAACTGTTTGAGAGCCTGCTTGAGCTCTTCATGCATTATATAAGCTTGAACAAAGTAAACTGTGTGGACTGTTTAAGTGATTAGACACATTCAAACAAATGAGAGAGAGCAGGTCAGCAGTGAAGACTTAATTACTGAACATTTAGATTATGCTGTAACTGGTTTTTAATAGAAAAGCACCAATAAATGCACATGGTATTTTGTTTTGTTGACAAAAATTAAACTAAAATAAAACTTGTTAGTACAAACTTTGTTATAATTTTTTTTATTTTATGACTTCTACATTATTGAGTCAGTACAAAAAATAAGCATTTTAGCACAAAATTAAATGTTACAGAAAAATGTCTGCATGTCATTAAAGATAGCAGCATATTTCATAAGAGACCACCTTTCAGCCAAAAAACACAATGAAGGCTGCTGGGTTTTGCTGCAACAATAAGAACCGAGTGCAACAGTCCAAGTCTCCAGAAGAACCGTGTCTGGTTCTGCAATGATACTCAATAAAACTTACAGCTCATTTCCTTATAAAACTGCACAAATTGTACCGGAGACTATTTCATATTTATTTTTTTGTCACAAAATATTGACTTCAATTACTACTGTTTACTGCTCTTTACTGTATTTTCTTAATGTAGAAACATTTAATTTCATTACATTGAAGGCATCTTTGCTCTACAGCATTTCTTTGAATGTGTCTAAAACTTTTGCACAGTACTGTGTGTGTGTGTGTGTGTGTGTGTGTGTGTGTGTGTGTGTGTGTGTGTGTGTG
>JAOUWY010000003.1:7686777-7702708 GCA_025728095.1 Prietella phreatophila
CTGGAGTTTATGTTTGATGACATGATGAGGATAAAGACATGGCACTTCAGCATAAGGCAGCACAGAGAGCTTATTCCCCGCAGCATCCTGGCTATGCACGTATGTGTCAAACATTGTGCCAAAGCATGACATTTAGCCAAAGGCATCCTTCTAATTGGAAAAATATCATAACATTTTAATATTTAAAAGAACTGCTTGATTTATCTGTTGTCTGCTGTTCCAGGCTCAGGACCCACAGATGGTAGACCAGCTGTCTAAGAACATCACGAGATGCGGTCTCTCCAACTCTACTCTCAACTACCTCCGAGTGAGTGCTCATACGGCCTCCGAATGTACCCAGCTGTCTTATATTGCCGGCAGTATAGTCATAAATCAGCTCAGAGTGAGAAATCACGTCACCCCTAACCTGCTGAATATTGACAGCGATTCTAATTTAGTTCTGTTTTAAAACCTACACCTCTGAGAATGGAATAGTGTTATAAAACCGTGACATATTACATCCAGTTTCCTAAGTGTATGCCCTTCAAACAAACTGTACTCTTCACAATTTTGTTGTGCCTGCTCAAGGCAAATGTAATAAAGCGGAATCTCTTTATGCTCTGTAGCTATGTGTGATCTTGGAGCCAATGCAGGAGCTCATGTCCAGGCATAAGACATACAGCTTAAGCCCCAGGGACTGTCTCAAGACCTGCTTGTTTCAGAAGTGGCAGAGGATGGTAGCTCCTCCAGGTAGGCAAATATTCACGTGTGTGTATCAAACTGGGCTTTGTTTCTCTTCCTGTTCTCACATGTGCTTCTCATAGAAAATGTTATTAGTTTTCTGCGCAGCATGATTCCCCAGGAAACCCCTTGGACAGCAATAAGTACCTACAATACTGTCCTGCACATGTTTCTAGTTTGTAGGGAATTCTTTAGCAAGTGCACTAGTTTGTTTAGCAGGCTGGTTATTCAAAACATAATGATAAAAGGTACCAGCTTTAAGGTACTGTTAAGTGTGTCTACTATATGTACTGGCTAGACTGGTTGCTTATCATAAAGCTTTGGTTTTGGCTTGTTTCTCATCAGCGGAGCCAGCACGGCAAGCACCCAACAAGCGGCGGAAGCGCAAGATCTCAGGCGGCAGCACCATGAGTGCAGGAGGAGGAACCAACAATAACAGCAAGAAGAAGAGCCCTGCTGGCAGCTTCCCGCTCTCCAGCCAAGTACCTGTAAGCAGGATTTAAACAAGCCTGTATTTGAATTTTAATTATGCTAAACCTTTTAATATATGAATTAGTTTGAATATTAATGATCCTGTAATATTACAGACAGAACAGACATTAGCAGTAGTGATGTCGCAGAGAGTAAAAAATGGAAAGGAAAAATTGTCACTTTCTTATACAAAGATAATCATTAGGCTGGATCATAATGTTTCAGTAAAGGTTTATTGGTTAACTGATAGGATTCAAGTAAAAGTCTGCAAATTGTCTTTGTCCAAAACCTGGAGATTTCAGAGATTCAGTATATACGCGCGGTTCTAGAGCCTGTCTTGTGCTGTTTTTTTTTTATTTTTTATTTTTTTTGGGGGGGGGGGTGTTAAAATATTCTGAAATAAAGCAATAGCTTTTGGTTAGGAATGTCTGCTTTTGATAGGCTTATGTAGCTATACTGGTATTTTTATATTTGATTCATATCAGATTGTATGCATGAATATGAAAATCTGAAATGTATTTACATGGTGAAATTATTTCCAACAGCTTATTATGACACTGGTTGCTTTAATCCCCTTCCAAATATTCTAATGTCATGTTCTCTTCTGTAGGACGTCATGGTTGTGGGTGAGCCTACTTTAATGGGAGGGGAGTTTGGCGATGAAGACGAGCGTCTGATCACGCGGCTAGAGAACACGCAGTTCGATGCAGCCAACGGCATCGATGACGAGGACAGCTTCAACAATTCTCCAGCCCTGGGCTCCAATAGTCCCTGGAACAACAAGGCTCCCTCCAGTCAGGAGAGTAAAAGCGACAACCCCACCTACCAAGCCTCTCAGTGAGACTCAGGCCAAGAGGGAGGGTGCAGGAGTGTAGGAGAAGAGAGAGGAGGTCACGGAGGAAGTCGGGGTTTGGAGACACACGGCCGACTCACTCATCCACATGCAGATCCACTTTCACAAAATGGCGGCCATTCATTTCGCCCTGTCTCAACATTCTGGAGAGAAGAGTGAGACTGTGGGTCAGAGGAGAGCCAGGACTAAGAAAAAGTGAAGTGTAAATCAAATGTATTGGGTTTTAAGAACACTGTAACCATGAAGTTGTTCGTGTTTTACTGTGCGAATGCTCCTCTGAGGAAGGTGTAGATAGTTCACTTGTTTAAGTTAAGAAGGAGGTTTGTTGTTTTGTCCTCAGAGGAGAAGGCCGACGTGTAAAACGCCAGCAAAGTACACACACCCTCACAAAATGACCAGAGGTGAAGGATGATGTCAGGTGTGTTTGCTCTGAAGCCCAGCTCATCGCTCTCTGAAGCAGACGTCATTACAGATCTTTCCCTGCCATTAGTGGAAGATTCGGAGTGAAACCCAGTACACCACCGCCATGCTGTAGAACAGCCCAGAATTGTCATTGTTTTTAAAAAAAAAAAGGAAAAAAAAAAGGTGAGATGGCAAGCATTTAAATGAAATGTTTTGGAAAATTTTATCTGCATTTTATACCAGCCTCTATTTCCCTAGAATGTTTTTATTTTCCTTTTTTTTTTTACCGACATTGAAAGCTACAGACCAAGGAGCCACGAGGACTTTCACAGTCCAAATCTCAACCTTCAAATTATATTTGTTTGTATTATTTTTTAACAAAAAGAGTAATTTAGTGTGGGCTTTTATTTCATTTTGTGTACTTGTGCTTGTATATTTAAGGTAGTAGCAAAGTTCTGTATAACTGTATGAAAATGTATTCTTCCTTAGCATTGCCTAAAGCCATTCTGATCTAATGTTTAAAAAAAAAGTGAAAAGAGAAACTCCTGAATCTGTCTTTGCCCTTTCTCCTCTAATTTTATCAATTTGTGTAAGAAGAACGATTCAATTAAAGTGCGCAGTCACATGGTAAAATGCCTGATTGCTCTGTTCATACTCAGTCCAAGTGCACTTGGTACTTGAAGGCCATCCAAAGCAGTAACCCCATCGGCCCAGTCAAGTTTATGTTCAAATATGGATTTCAAAGCCCTGTTCAGTTTTATCCATTTACATTCAAATTGTAAGATTCCTGCCAGCCGTGCACTTGTAATTGAAAATAAATGGTGATCTGTCCCTCTTCTAACCCTGTAGACATCCCTCTCTTTGATATCTATTTTTTTGTTTTTCTTAGTTTTTGCCCTTGATTTAAATTAATGTATGTACCAATAAAATATGAATTTTCACTT
This sequence comes from Prietella phreatophila, assembly GCA_025728095.1. Classification (NCBI taxonomy): domain Eukaryota; kingdom Metazoa; phylum Chordata; class Actinopteri; order Siluriformes; family Ictaluridae; genus Prietella; species Prietella phreatophila. The sequence continues at coordinate 7,690,168 of JAOUWY010000003.1, forward strand.
TAAAAGATAACAGCCTTCTGGGTGTTTTGACTTATTTCAAGTATAAGTTGAAAGTTTGTTTATTTATTTATTTTAGTGTTCTCTGTAAAGGTAATGGATTGGTATGGAAAGTGTGCGTGCGCATGCATGTGTGTGCACGCGGGCATGGTTTATAGGTTTGATCTGATCTGAACTGAACCATACAGTGCTCTGCTGCCCCTGTAGTGGGATATCGAATAGCTGCAGGGTCTGTAAAATCGGGAAAACTGTTGCATGTTGCAAAATCTTTTCCTTTTACTATTATACTTTTGGTTTTTTTTTGTTCCAGATCTCATGAATTTATCAGAGAATAAAGAACATCTACATCCGCATGCAATACAGTGGATAGAACAAAAATGCAGTCAGATCCTTGTTCCTCTATATCCATATTTTCTCATATTCCATCGTTGTCTTTAAAAAATAAAAATGTATGGGTAATATGACTGCAGGTCAGAAAGGTTCCAGAGCCATCTGAAAGAGCCATCTGTTCTCTGCTAGCATGTAACCAGACCGTTTCAAAGAATGGTTCTTATGGACAGCCTGAGGCAAGAAGAATGGGCTGAGGTTTAAACCTGTGTGAAGAGGGTAATGGGTTCAGTTCTTACTAGAAAGTTAAAGCCATTATGTGTTCACGGCCACATTCAAATAACCTATAGTGGTGTTTCCTACACATAGCCTTTGCCATCATGGCCTAATTAAGTAGCAAATGCAAAATAATAGTGTACACGTTGGGTGATTAGTGCATAATGATCCAAACTGACATACTACCCTTCCCCACAGCTTGCCAATTTTTTTTTATACAATATTTTGGACTTTCGGTGGTCAAGAATTTATTTGTACCACTATTCATGGTTATGTTCATGGTTTTATCAGTGATTACTTGCTGTCTAAAAATTGCATTTGATTCTGGGCCAAATATTGGGATGAATTATGGCAAAGTGAGTGAATTGTCTGACAAAAAGCTTCACTTAACCATAAGCATAAAAAATTTCCACAACATTTAGAATCTGTGCAAAAAAAACGCTTACAAATAAATGCTTACAGTGGGGGGGTTATAGATATTAGACGCGTCAACATTTATTTCAGTAAATATATTTCCAAAGAGGCTATTCACTTGAAATTTTCACCAGACATCAATATTAACTGAAGAAATCAGGAAATATATAGAATTCACAACATTAAATCCATAAATAAAGTCATGTGTAGTAAAGTGGAATGACAGGAAAAAAGTATTGAACACGCTAAAAACAAGCAGTTGAAATCCGTAAGTAATTATATCCTATCTGTGCAAATTAATATCAGCTGGGTTAGTAAATTGATGGTCTATAAAAAGGCTTTTCATTACCAAGGTGTCACACAAGAAACATCTCATAATGGGTAAAAGCAAAGAGCTCTCCCAAGACCTTCACAACCTTATTGTTGCAAAAAAAAAAATAAATAAATAAATGATTTTTTGATGGAATCGGATAGACGCATTTCAGAACTTCTGAATCTTCCACTATGCGTCATTGGGGCCATTATCCACAAGTGGAAGCAACAACACTCCGTCATCAACCGGCCACGCACAGGATCTCCTTGCAAGATTTCTGACCAGGGAGTCAGAAGAATAGCTTTATAGTAGAAGAGTAGACTTTAATGTTGTGAATTCTTTCTATTTCCAGATTTCCTGAGTTAACACTGATGTCTGGTGAAATTTTCACGTGAATAGCCTCATTGGAAATATATTTAATGAAATTGTTTTTTTGACTCATCCAATACTTATTTCCCCCACTGTATTCAGACAACATACTGCCTTTTCCTTCAGACAAGTCAAAGCAATAACATATTTTCCTTTGCATCATACTATGTTTTAGTCTTTATTCTAAAGGGCTGAATGTAATCCTTCAGTTCTGGTCAGTGACATTCAAACAGTGAATGCTCTGGACATTATCTCATGACATTTTGTGAATAAGTACTGCACAGCTCTGAGGAGCAAATCTCAGCTCTGGTTATTACTGATAAGACATGGAGGCTATCAGTTCTATTAACAATTTGTGGTTATATGCAGTCATATAGTTAAGGCCATGTTTCCCAGGTAAACATGTTCTCATAGGTTTATATTATGTGAATTTTATTAATTTATTTATTTCAAAACACGTGTCATATCTACCATAAAAGGTCATAAAATTACACAGAGTTCTAATTTTACAGTGTTGCTTAGAGCTCCAAGGTCCCTGGTTCGATTCTGTGCTCAGGATACTGTCTGTGTGGAATTTTATTCCATGTTCTTCCCTGTATCTCTGTGGGTTTCCTTTCACCTAATAGATGAATTGTTTGTCTAAATTGCCCCTAGGTGTGAATGTGTGTGCATGGTGCCCTGTGATTGACTGGTGTCTCATCAATGGTTCATTCCTGTCTTTCCAAGAGTGGTTCTGGGATAAGCCCTAGATCCTTGACCGGAATAAAGCAGTTAATGAAGATGATGGTGATAATGATATTTATCCATCCAGCCTTTGTCTACACTGCTTATCCTACACGGGGTTGCTGGGTGCCTGGATCCTAGATCCTATTCCAGGGGACTCACGGCACAAGGCGGGGGACACCCTGGACAAGGTGCCAACCTATTAAAGGGCAGAATTGCACACATACTCACACACACAGACAGTTTTAGAGATACCAATCAGCATACAGCGCATGTCTTTGGACTGGGGGAGGAAATCAGAGTACACGGAGGAAACCCCTGAAGAACATGCAAACTCCGCACACACAGGGCCACAGTGGGAATCGAACCCCCAACCCTGGCAGTGCAAGGCAAACGTGCACACCAGTAATCCACCGTGCCCCGTAATAATATTTATGTATTTGAATAATTAGAAATCGATTACATATAGGAAGAGCAAAAACGCATTGTGTAAGATACTCACTTAACTGTAATGTTTAATATGTGGAATATATGCGTTTTAATGTCCTTCTTAGTGTCATTACCAGCTCTAATTATAAAAAGCATGTCGTGTGTGCCAACATAGTATTTAACAACAACAAGAACAAGCTTCCATAACTAATACAATTTGGACACCAAACACGTTTTAACGATGGACACCATTCTAAAATACATTTGTTTTCTGACTGGTCTATCCCTTTAAACATGCGCTACAGAGGCGACGTCGCTTCCGGTCACGTGGTCAGAACCTTTTCAGTTGGCGCGGAAAGTTGACGCTTGGCGGTAACTTGTCACTCCATATTCATAAATGTGGAATCGTTTGATATGAAGTTGTTTTTTTTCTTTGGAAGTTATCTGTGTGTACTATTTAACAGTCCAACACCAGCGTGGAGAAGTCTCGAATCTGCGTTTGAATGAAATTGACAGTTTTCCCTCTCGGGTGAGCTCGCGCACAATTACAGCTCATTACCATAGAAACATGGCTTTCGAGCTAGCGTAGTCTGTGTTAAAAAAGCCGACAGTAATTGCGCTGTTGGAGCGTCCTGTGAGATGTTTTATTTACACTTTCAGGTGTAAAGTATGAGTCCACAGAAGCGCACGGCGGTGTCAGGGGCATTAGAGGTGCGGTTTGTGGGAGATGATGATGTTCTGGATCACATTGTGGAGAAACATGAAGGTATTGAGAGTGAGCAGCGAACCCAGCTTCCAGCTGAACCTTTTATTCACTTTATATATCCAGATAACTTTTGTTATTATTATTATTATTATTATTTGTAACCTTTTATTGAACAGTGGTGGTCATATTGAATGTAGCATAATAGTTACCACAAACAACAATCAGAGACAGGACATAAACAAACATAAACTTATAACAGCACTATGAAGCAATTAAAATATTATTTCAGTCAGACATTAATTTCCAGTAATTGCTGGTCAGGGTTGAGGTGGACTCAGATCCTGCCCAGGGAACACAGGGTGCAAGGTGTTAATACACCATGATGGGACACCAGTCTATTGCAGAGCATCTCTCTCTCTCACTCTCACTCACTCACTCACTCTCACACACACACACTTACTCACTCACTCACTCACTCACACTCTCTCACTCAAACACTCTCTTGCTCACTCTCTCTCTCACTCAATCTCACTCACTCTCTCTCTCACACACACACACATGGGAAATTTAACATAGCCTTGTCATGTTTTTGGGAGGAAAATGAAAAACCAGGAAGAAGCATGTAGACATGGTGAGAACATGCAAAACTAGGCATGGATAGTAAACCGAGCTCAGGATCGAACATGCTGGACCATTGTGCCACTCAAAATCTCTTATACATAGCATAAACTCTGATGATAAATTAAATTAAAGTTTTAGACACATTCCATGATCATGGGGTGCTACAACTAAAAGTTGTTTTACTTATTTAATATAATATTATTATAAAAATGAATCATTTTAGAAAGATGGGTGTTTTTCTACTCTACCTTCTTCCTCAATATCTTCACCTCTTAAGTAATAAACACATTTTAACAGTCCGTGAATAAATGACTCACTACTGTGGGTTTCTACACTGCATACAGGACGTCATGTCCACCTTATACAGTCTGCCTTGTTCTTATTCTGGCACCTGGTTTTTAAACAGAAATTGAGAGTGCTGTGCTGCACATCACCTTTCTGATCATAATTCTGCTTTTAGGGTCAAAAGCGCCACGGAGTTCAGTCCAAACTCTCGTAAGCCTGAAAGGTCCTAGAAATCCATTAGCAGACCCTGCTGAAGAGGATGAGGACAGTGTATTTAATGAGCAAAACTATGTAGAGGCGCTTGGTGCTGGTACACAAGGTGAGATGCACTTAATATATAGTACCAGCTTTTATTGAATACACTTTGTTGGCCTGTAGTTTGTGTTGCTTCTTCTAGCTGAGTGTTGATTGTCTGTATGTTGTGCAGATGGAGATGAGAATGGATCAGCCACTGCAGGAGCATCGGTGTTCACTTTCCAGACCATTAAACGATCCAATAAAATGGCACAAGTGGGTACGTGATTCTCAGATTCTAATTCTCAGTTTGGCTCAGAATGTTTCTTTTTACACTGATTGTAAACTGACAGTCTTGATTAGATCATTTGTTTATGAAGACTTAAAATTTACGAGGGGAATTTATGGTGTGAACAAAGTTTGGGCATTGTGGAACGAAGAGTGAAAAGAATCGCTTTAGATGCTAGATCACCAGTGATGAATATGGGCTCTAATGAGTGACCCCTTGTAGGTGGGTGGAGCTATACAAGCAAGAATCACAGGCTAGAGCCTGCTGTGTGACGCATGCTGCTTTTCCACCGCAGAAACTAGGGAGTTTTGGAGGTACTCGATGGGTTTCCACAGCAGGGACCATGGTGTAAATTAAGTTCCGGGTAAAATATTTCCCCCTCAGAAACTCCCTATAGTGAATACATTGAGGAAAGGAGGGGGAAGAAGCACAGATCTTTGCGATATACCAGTCATTAGTTAATTTGAAATTGAGTCCTTGAGAGTAGAGAGGAGATTGTCTGTGGCGATGGTGGGTCCAGTGAAGAGGACGTTAGTGATCACAACTTCTCATGATCTCAGTATAACAAAATAGCTGTTTTCCCGTGATCACGACCAAATTTGTGTACTCAGCATGACGTTTTTATTGTTCAGGAGGCAGCAAAATCTTAGTGCAATCCTGCAGCATCATGGATGAACAAATTGGTTTTTACTTTGGTCAGGGACTCACTCAAGCTGAAATATCTCCATGTCGTTTGTCTGTCAGTGATTCCACAGTACTTTTCACATTATTTCACACTAATGTGTACAACTTCCACATTAGTGTCCGACGCTTGAGAAGGCGACTGTAATGGATAAGTCCATCTCTGCAGCGGGCTATTATTAAATTTATAGTGGCGATGGTGAAGACGCAGTCGTGCATGCAACAACAAATGGGACCATTCACAAGGCGTGGGATTTTCTTGTGATAAATGTTATGTTGTCAGAAAACAGCTTTTTGTTCTCTCAAGATTACGAGAAAGCAACTGTTTTTGATGTGGAGATCATGAGAAAATGAAGTTGTGATCACGAGATCACAAGAAAGAAAATAATAATGCATGGCCTCTTAAGGCTTTCGTAACTTTCCCCTCTTTTTTTGTGTAAAATAATTACATTTTGTTGATTTTTAAATAAACGTATCGCTGAACTTTTTCATTTTTAGTTGGCAGATTGTTAGCAGAACTGTAAATCATGACACGTGTGTATCGTAACCTATCAGGATGGATGTTATTATACTGTACATTTACTGAATCTCCTTTTTTCACTTCAGCATCAGAGTGGGCGCGCACTCCTGGAAAAAATGTTACATTTAGCACTCCCGATAGACCAGAGGAGCCACCTAGCCCTGCTCGTGCTTCTAAAAGTGAGCACCCAAATTATTTTAAGTCCTCTTTTTCGCTGGCATGATCATCTTTATAATGATGGTTGTATACTTCTCACTTCTAGAGTTGGTGACTCAAAACAAAACTCCTCAAAAGGTAAAGCTTCTTTCTTTCGGCTATTTGCAGAAACACACACTTCTTTGCATTATGTAGTTTGCTTAGTACTTACTGATGGCTGTATTTTTATTTTTTTTTCCAGGGGAAGAAAGTACAGTTTGTTTCCACGACCCCACACAGACTGAGAAAGAGAATATCAGGTTTGGTTAAATCACTTCAAACAGAATTAGTTGAATATGGAAAAAGCTGGACTGCCAACAAAATATTTTTGAACATCTGATTATTAAACACTTTTGTTAAAATGTAATATTCTAGAATTTAGGTCTTTAACTGAAATTTCCCCCTTGCTTTAACACCAGACTGTATTTTATTTTGTCTGTTGCACAAATTATGATCAAACTGGAATTAATCTCCAGGTGTTCCAAAACGTCTGACTGGCACTGCATTATAATTTTCTGACAATGCTTGATGTTTGCTTTTCTGTTTTTCCAGCTCCTAATCTGAAATCAGACAGTGACAGTGATCTGTCCCCCTCAAACTCGGAGGAGGAGGAAGAGGAGGACGGACATGAAGATGAGGAGGAAAAAGGAGAAAAGTGCGAAGCTCAGCCGAAAACCCCAAGCAAGACTGCTACAGCAGCTGTTGCGCTTTACAAGACGCCTGCCAAAAAGAGCAAGAAAACGCCTGAGGTAGGATTCTGTTGATGGTTTTTGCTGAGTATGGAGAGCTGTTTGTCTGGTTGCTGTCTTTCTCGTGCCTTATCGTTTCATGCACCCCAAATTATGGCTGCGTTTACGCCATGTCGGAATTACCATAATTACTTAAGGACAACCTGGATGTTCTACCCGGAGCTGTTCGCCGACTTGGAATTACATGAATCCATGCGAGATGATGCTGACAACGGCAAAATGACATTAAACTGTACTGTATGTTTTTCATTTATTTTCAGATTAATCTTTGATTATTAAGACATTAATAATAGTCAATTATACAGAAATATTTAAAGCTCAAGCTGCTACCAGTTTCCGTATGACTTCGCATGGTCAGGTGCTATAAGTCAGAGCTCTAATCACAAGTTCTGTGAGAACCTTGTTTTTTATTTTTTATTATTTTTTTTTAAACAAGTCGGAATCTCGTAATTACAGTACTTTCAACATGGCGTGAACGCAGCTTATTTGTCAAAACGCTACTAAACATGCTGAGCCCAACTCTGTAACGATGTCGCCTTCCAGACCAGCCTGGTGGAGGAGTACTTTGAAGCTCACAGCAGCTCGAAGGTTCTCACGTCAGACCGAACCCTCCAAAAGCTCCAGTCCCCAAAATTAGATCGGGTCAGTTCTGTTCAACTGTCTACAATTAACCAAGCTTCTAACAGCTGTTTTATTTATGCTGCATGTATATGTAACTGATGGGAATGTTCACTGTGTCTTATAGGAAACTCTTCTGCGGTTACTGGATGGAAAGCCCTCCTGTTACACAGACGAGATCACTCAGCTGAATAAAAAACACCAGACCAATTTCAGCAAATGGATGCTGCAGTTACAGTTGAGTTGAAAATCCAGATGTGTATGTGAGCATGCATTTCAAATTAGGAAACAAGTTAATTATTTGGGTTGGTGTTTTATTCCACACAGACAGCATGTTGATGTGTAAACAACCTGTACTAAACATTTTTGTATACATGCCAACAGGATGGGCTTCAACATTCTGCTGTATGGCCTGGGCTCGAAGAAGCTTTTACTGGAGACGTTCCGCACTACCATGCTGTCTGATTCCATGCACCTGGTGGTCAATGGCTTTTTCCCAAGCATCACCCTCAAATCGGTCTGTTTTAGCTTTTATTACACGATTTATTAATAAAGCAAGGTGGTCTTTACCTTGCTTTGAAAATACTGCATAAGTTTCCATTGTGATTTCATTTCCAACCTACCAGTGCAAACTGATTTATATTCAGCATTGTGAATACTAAAAATCTAGAAATAAAAAAAAATCAATACAATTTTTAAGCTTGGATGTACACCGATCAGCCATAACATCAAAACCACTGACAGGTGAAGTGAATAACATTATCTTGGTACAGTGACACTTGTCCAGGGGTGGGATGTATTAGGCAGCATGTGAACAGTCAGTTCTCAAAGTTGATGTGTTGGAAGCAGGTGCATGCATGTTTGTCGCTTACCTGAGGAAGAGATGGCACCAGGATGCACTATGGGGCAAAGGCAGTGTGATGCTCTGGGCAGTGTTCTGCTGGGAAACCTTGGGTCCTGGTAGTCATGTGGATGTTAATTTGACACGCACCACCTACCAGATCTCAGTCCTATCGCGCATCTGTTGGACGTGCTGGACAAACCAGTCCGATCCATGGAGGTCCCACCTTGCAACTTGAAGAATCTGCTGTTAACGTCTTGGTGCCAGTTGCCACAGCATGCAGAGTGCATGCCTCGACGGGTCTGAGCTGTTTTGCCGGTATAAGGTGGACATGCACAATATTAGGCAGGTTTTAATGTTCTGGCTGATCGGTGTATACTATGGCTGCTTGATTTGGACAAAATAGCTGTTGATTTCCATTGATGTATCAAATCATAGTCACAAGTCATTGAATCATATGACTTGTGCTTGGACAGTTATTACAGAAATGTCATACTTTTGACCTCATTTGAAGAAAAGCAATGATGTGTTTAGTTCTGTGGTAGAACTCAATACAGCTGTGATGATTACATTTCAAGGTGATTTGCATTCAATTCTGAAACAAATGTTAAAAAAAAATTAAAGGAAAGAGATCAACCTGTATGAAAACAATGTAACATTTTATTTTGGCTTGTTTTTGTCACTATTGAAAAGTAGGTAACATCACACGTGTAGTGCACTTTATGCTTTACGACATATTAAGACATTTTTCTTAATACAATATTTTAGACCAGATCAGTCAACTCTTAAGGTTATGTAATTTTCTTGGATTCCTCCATATAGGTATAGATAGAATTTATTATTGACTTTTCATGCTTTAAGAAATGCAAGAAAAGAAATACTTCTAAATAAGAAGCTGGCATAGCTGATGTATGCGAGTTAATCACAGATGTAGCAAAGATTAGTTTGATCCGACTGAACATATGAAGGAGTAACATTGTGCCTATTTTTTTTTTCTTCCCCTCACATTGTGACATTCCACTTTGACAGATCTTAAATGCCATCACCAGTGAGATGCTGGAGCATGATGGGAGTTTTCGCACCCCAGTGGACCAAATAAACTTCATTGTGAAAACCCTTAAAGGTTCTCTTCAGATATTCACATTGTATACAACTTTTACATTAATCCTTAGTCCATCACTGGTAAAGTGTTATGATGCTGATCGATGTGGGATCATTTTGTGTGTTCTTACTAGACCCGGACAACCACGTCTACCTGATCATCCACAACATTGATGGCCCCATGCTGCGTGGTGAGAAGAACCAGCAGGCGCTTGGGCAGCTGGCCTCCATTCCCAACATTCACTTGCTCGCCTCCATAGATCACATCAACGCCCCTCTTGGTCTGTTTTCATACTAACACTATATGAGAATTATTATTTTTTTCTGTCTCTCAGGCTGTGGTTCATCAGGTCACATTACTGTGTTCATGACTTTTTATACTGACTTTAAGACGTCTTTTGATATGTTAAGTCTTATCTACCAGTTCCTGGTGTATTTGAGATGTTCACTGTTATCTTGGCTGTGGTATTGTTCAGTGTGGGACCAATCGAAGATGTGTGTGTTTAACTGGCTGTGGTACGAGACAACTACCTTCATGCCGTACACAGAAGAGACGTCGTACGAGAACTCTCTCCTGGTGCAGCAGACAGGAGCCCTGGCTCTTAGCTCGCTCACACATGTCCTGCGCAGTCTCACACCAAACGCCAGGTACGGCACCAGACACACAACTCTATGCCTGACACCACACACAGTTGTATCTACAGCAAGCAGACATGCAGCCTTAAGCAACGGTCACACCAGACTTTCAGCAAGTGGAATTTCTTTGGAGACCGGATATGACATCACACGCCAATGTTAAAATATACCATCTGTTCCTGTATGCAGTGACACCACAATCCAGCCAACTGCCTTGATGTTGATTTTTTATTCTTTTAAATCTGTGTTGTATATAGCGCCATAAAACCGAATGGTGCGACACCGCTATAATCCTTCTGAACGAGTGACATGATACGAATTCTCATTTCAGAGTTCACCAAACTTTAACTTTGGAACGCAGCAAAATGCGAATCTTGTTCACACCAAGCTTGTGTTTCCGGTCTCCAGCATTCGCATGCGTATCAATGGAACGGAAACTGTAGTGTGACCGCCCCTTTACTCTGAGTTCTCACTCGCCAGTTACAAGGCAGCGATGAATCTCCCAGTTTGTTTCCACATGAGCATGTGACTGTTACTGCTGTTGTATGTGGGTGTGGCCTGTCTTTGTAGGTTTTCAGGTTTCGAAAAGAAATGACAGTAGTCTCAAAAGATAATTTTGTGTGCTCTGTTCACAGAGGGATCTTCAGACTACTGGCTGAATTCCAGCTGGAGAACAAAGACAATCCTTCCTATACAGGTAAAACAGTAGACTTTACACTATTTAAGAAGTCAATCAGTCCTGCATGTTCTTGTATCACTTTTTGGAGCAGTTTCTCAATTTTTCCCCCATTGCTTTGCTAGCTGAACTAACTTTCTTTTCACGTTTCCATTATGATTTGTGTTCAGGTTTGTCTTTCCAAGATTTTTACCAGCGTTGTCGTGAGGCCTTCCTGGTGAACAGTGACATCACTCTGAGGACTCAGCTGACAGAGTTCCGGGATCATAAGCTGATCCGCACCAAGAAGGTGAACCAGTACACCTAGGGTGGGGGGAAATGACAAAAATATCATATCACGGTACTTGGACATTTCTACGACACATGATGTGTAAAACGATATATAATTTAAACTGACTTCCAGAATGCTTTTCTTTAATGACTACAAAGACAAAGAAACTACAAAAAGAATTACATCAACGGCATCTATTCAATAATTATTAAAAACATCAAAAAATACATCACCATACCAACAATATCTTAGTATATTTTGTAATAACCTATCACACTGCTGGTATTATATCGATATATTGCCAAGCCCTAATCACACCTACATGCGATTTGTCATGTATTTACTGACCCACAGCAGAGAATATGTGCGTGTGTATCTATTTGCAGGAAGTGTTGTGAGCTAAATGTATATTGTAGTCACCGCTGAAACAGTAGATGTTACTTTTTCATAATGAATCAATACAAGACATTAAAATGGGGTTTCTTTCCTTCAAGTTAACATATGCATTTTATTTTGCAGGGAGCTGATGGAATGGAGTACCTTCTGATCCCTGTGGATTCGGGAACTCTCACGGACTTCCTGGAGAAAGAGGATGTTGAGTAATCGGAGCAGAAAGATAAAGTACTGTTTTGAGGACTGGCCACCTGTCTATGAACGCTGTTTACTGTACCTGTTCTGACTACCGTAGATGGGCAACAATAAGCTCACACAGATCGCCATACTGCATGCTGGGTAGTTCAGAGGTCTTCATGCACTGTAGAAGTCCAACTGAAATGAGTCAACTCGAGTACTTCGAGTACTGAAACGTAAAATCATGGACTCTTTTTGTAAATGACATGTATTATGTACAGATATGTAATAAATATGATGCATTGCAATTTATTTACGTATAAAAATATGTTCAGTAAATATACATTTAGTCACATTCCTGCACTATCATCATAATAGACATATACAAGTAACTTGGTAACAATCAGATGTTAGACGGATTCTAATGCGATACGCAGGCTTAGATCAGTTTAAACAAAATAGGAACAGGAAAAGCAATACAGCCAGAAGCCACAATTCTGTTTTGTTACAATGATCTCTTTAAAAAAAAAAAAAAAGTAGAGTTTACTAATAATTTCTCTGTGAAGCTATTTTTAAACTAACCACTAAACACTCACTCTTTTATATATATAAAAATCACACCTCATTTTTGTAAATATTTGATTATATATTTTCATGTGACAACACTGAAGAAATGACACTTTGCTACAATGTAAAGTAG
>JAOUWY010000003.1:7717749-7737338 GCA_025728095.1 Prietella phreatophila
ACATGCGTTTTTCTGGATTTTCTTGTTGTTATTCTGTCTCTCACTGTTCAAATAAACCTACCATTAAAATTATAGACGGCTCATTTCTTTGTCAGTGGGCAAACGTACAAAATCAGCAGGGGATCAAATACTTTTTTCCCTCACTGTAGATGTAAAATAGCAGGGATAGTCAGTATTTAAAAATTTAAGTTAAGAATTATATTGTCTGCATAATTTTCAGGTTCATTTTTTTGTTCGATTTTCATTTTCTGGTTTTCATTAGCCCAGTATGAACACAGAACCTGACTATGTGGGGAAAATTGTGTAAAATAATTTTTTTTTTAAACAACCTAAATAATTCCTTGAAGAGCCTGTCTAATGAACAGCTGTAAGAGAATAGAGCTGAAAACATTAAAAAGGTTAAAAGTAATGTTGATGACAGTATATTCTTCTCTGTATATCTGTCTCTTTAGAGCAGTAAGTTGGGGGTCGAGGCCGTTGTGGCCCTGCTAGAGGCGACTCAGGACACTCCAGCATGTGTGATCGGACTGTCTGGTAACCAGGCCATGCGTCTCCCTCTTATGGAGTGTGTCAATATGGTGATTCACATGTTTAATACTCATTAACTGCATACATCTACTTCAGGGAGCATTGTTCAGTCTAACAAGTCGTGTAGTGATTTTTTATGAATTGCTTCTCACTCAAACGAGTGGAGAATTTCTGTTGAAAGTGCTGATTCAAAACTATCAAATAATTCTGTTTGTTAATGGAAGCATGCAACAGTAGTACTGACTGTAATTCAAATTGCAGACTAATGTTAATGCGCTTGTTCTAATACGTACTTCACAAGGACTTGTACATTGGATGCACCACGTAATTTAAGGATAATAATAAGCCAATTCAGAAGCATGCTGTTATTTAATACGGAAAAATGACATTTTTAATATGGTGATGTTTTCTGTGAGGCGATATTTATTTAACGCTTATGGAAGGAGTCTCCAGTGTCGGTACTTTAACAGTCGGTACATTTTCTCCCAAAGTCAAGTCTTCAAGATGGAGGCTTTCCAGTTTTTCTGTAACATGAGAAGCTACAGAAATGAATTTCTCATACATTCGACAACATTAAATGTGATTATAAATTGATAAAAAGTATGACGTGACATTCTTTAGTTAATTATGAATTGCAATCATTATGTATAGAATATACATGTATAGAAAGTGTCTCCTGTATTCTACATACCATGTTTCCACTCTGTGTTTAGACGAAAGAGGTGCAGAAAGCCATGAATGAGAAGCGGTTTGATGAAGCCATTCAGCTACGTGGAAAGTGAGTGTAGTGGAAAGACGTGTTTGTCTATCTGTGAGTTTCTGAATGTTTCCTAATGTCTCATGTCCTCATTGCAGGAGCTTCGAGAACAACTGGAACACATATAAACTCCTGGCTCACCAGAAACCAGCTCAATCAAAGGTAAGGAATATGTCCCTGTTTATTATTTGCACATTTATTCCTTGCTTAATGACTTATTTAATGTCTCTTATGTTCAGGGATTTTTTTTGTTAACTACAGTGCATAAATACATTTTAAAAATCCACTGATTAATTGTTAGGGACTACTGGTTAAATAATTGCTGTTTGTCCTGTGGTGTGAAGAAGAGAAACATGGCTAGAACAAATACAAAAAAATATGGAAAGTTACACTATTTTGTAAACCAAATATTGTTATAGCTAGTGCTGTTGAACTCCCAAATCTGACTGGTCAGAGGGAGTTGATGCACTGTATATCTCACTGAATTTTTTTTCTCTGTTGTTTGGTTTTTGGTTATTTGTGCTCCTTTATTTATTTATTAATTTATTTTTATCTCTGTTGATCCGTCTCACTCTTTCTCTCCTGCTGTTCAGAGTGATCAGTCCATGGCGATTTTAAATGTCGGCGCCCCTGCAGCTGGGATGAACGCAGCTGTGAGGTCTGCAGTCAGAGTGGGCCTTGCACAGGGCCTCAGAGTTTACACGGTCAATGATGGCTTTGAAGGCCTGGCCAAAGACATGGTAAGCTCCAATGACCACAAGGGCCACATTTGTTTCATGTCACTTACAAGCATGGGAAGATGATCTGGATTTTAACTGCAGGTGACTGAAGTGCACTGGCATGATGTAGCAGGCTGGACTGGCCAGGGAGGCTCACTGCTTGGGACTAAAAGGTCGGTTTCTTCACCTTGAGTATTGCTTGTTTTCCTTTTTTATGAAGTAGGTAATGATCAGGTAATGTTGCTCTTTATTTTAGAACCCTGCCAAACTCCTGCATGGAAAAAATTGTGGAAAATCTTGCCAAGTACAGCATCCAGTCGCTTTTGGTTATCGGTGGATTTGAGGTATAAATACTACAAACTGGTTTATATTGTGATTGAAGTGTGTGTGTGTGTGTGTCTGTCCATTACCTCTGTCTAACCCTCACAGGCGTATGAGGGAGTTCTCCAGCTGGTGGAGGCACGTGGACATTATGATGAGCTCTGCATAGTCATGTGTGTGATACCTGCCACCATAAGTAATAATGTGCCAGGGACAAACTTCAGTATTGGAGCAGACACAGCTGTCAACGCCGCTATGGAGGTCTGAACAAATATATAAGTGTATGATGTTTGACACTGAATGTTATTACATAATATATACATATTTTGAACAGTATGAATTTATAATGAATGTTTGCAGTCAACAAGGATACCATTTGGGGTCTTTGCATAATATTTAATGCATTCACAGAACTGTACACTATGACAGTCTGGGAAAACCTGTAAGATGTTCTGAAATCAGCCGAAAATGGGTTTGACCAAAGTTTTTCTGCCAATAATATACTTTGAGATCTCTTAACCATAATAACATGGAAATGTTTTATTTAGGACTAATTTCTAACCATCTATGCTCTACTTCACTCTAATCTTCAATGGTCTTTGGGATTTTTTTTTGGAAAATGGTTTCTCTGCAGTATTAACTTATAGTTTTCACAAAACTATTTCCCAGTAATCATTGCTAATATAGGGTGTGTTATCTATTCCCTCAGAGCTGTGACAAAATCAAGCAGTCTGCATCAGGAACCAAAAGGCGTGTCTTTGTTGTAGAGAATATGGGTGGATTTTGCGGATATCTGGCAACCACCACAGGAATTGCTGTTGGGGCAGATGCTGCTTATATCTTTGAAGAATCGTTCAGTATCCATGACTTAAAGGTACATCATGCCAATATTATCTGAACCTTGCATTGTAATATTATGTATGCATTTTATTATATTGTGTGCTGTTTAGTCCTGTTCCCCTCGCTGTAAGCTCAACAATCATTGCCTGTTAATGCTGAAAGTAATATTTTGATGCTTAGTCAAGCATTTAAGACATTGAAAGCTGTTATCAATTTGATTGCTTTGAATTATGTTAGATGAATGTGGAACATTTGACGGAGAAGATGAAGAATGACATTCAGCGGGGCCTAGTGCTGAGGTAAGCTTTTAAGACTGCAAAATGCATCCTTATGTGATTTTCACTGCTTGTGGTGCGGGTTATTCCTCTTTGTTTTAAAGCAATTTATATTAGATTCTTCTTTAATCCAATATAAGATGTACTTTTTACATAACCTGTCAAATATGTGATCAAACACACTGTAGCTTGATTGTATCATGGTATATTGTGAGGGTGTACTTTCACAGAGTTCAGAGTTTATCTTGGTCATCGTCTTCTGTGTAGGAATGAGAAGTGCCACAAACACTTCACAACAGAATTCATCCACAAGTTGTACTCAGCTGAGGGGAAGGGTATCTTCGACTGCAGGGTTAATGTACTGGGACATTTGCAGCAGGTAACGAAGGAATTAACGTAGTGTTGCCATGTCAGAGCACAATCATTGTCACTATTTAATTGAATATCATTGCATATTTACATACTCACATTGGTTTTACACAACTTGGCCAGACAATAGGTCAGGGCACACACTCATTTGTATATTACATTATATTTCATTAATCGGATTAAATGCATTATGTATTTACACCTTAATTGAATAAGTATGGAATAGATCACAATGGGGCATGTTGTTCATGGAAAATAATTAGTCAGTATTTTTTTTTTATTATTTGTTAATGAACAAGGTCATAGTTTTTCTCTTTATAGTTACCTTTAATGTTGTGGAATATAATGTTGTCTGCAAAATAACTTCTCACTTACTTGAGTTACCACTTTCGTTGTAGCAGCAGTAAACAGCCATCCTCCTTGTGTTCTTGTTAAATCAGCTTGTTACATTTAAACAAAGTTCAAACACTGTCTTAAAGACTGTCGTGGCTAAAAAGAACCCCTAAATGAATAGATTTATCTCTGTTACAAAGTTCTAACACTGGGGGCTCCTTTCAAAAATGTTAAATAAAATCTCCTCACAGAAAACTTCATCATATCTACAATTAATTGTTTTTCATTCATAACTAACTGCAAATTTTCAAAATCCATTTAATATAAGGCTTAAAAGTCCCTGTGAATTAACTGTTACTATAGAAATTGACATATTACAACTAATGCATTAATTGAAACCTGTGATTTGCCTTGAGGTCCTTACTACTGCCAGAGCTGTGCCTTTTATATCAAATTACTCAACACCGTTTGACCAGTTGGATTCAGTGATATAAATTAATTTTATACAATCAGATGTTATTTAGTTGAATAAATCAACATATAATGTGTTTATTTTTTTTCTCCAGGGTGGGGTTCCAACACCCTTTGACAGGAACTTTGGCACCAAAATGGGTGTGAAAGCTGTGTTGTGGCTTACTCAGAAAATGAAAGAGGCCTATAGACAAGGTAAGGGAAACGAGACAATATTTACCTGACAGATCTATATATTTAAAGAAATTGTTCTTCTTAGAAAGTGCACATTTCATACAGATCATGTGTTGCTTGTGGAAGACCTATTAGTATGGGCAAAAATTTTTTTAGCAATGGACGTTCTACTGTGTTTATTACTTACTGAAATGTATATACATAAAGTGTCTTAGTATCATTGTGAATACTAGACTGAATATTATTATTATTAGAATGCTAGACTTGGCATCAAGAAAAGGATCTAAGAAAAGGACTTGTTTTAGAAATTTTATTGTGATGCTTTTTTATGATGTTCATTATACTTCTGCCAGTTTTGCAATAGTTAGTTAAAATTATTCATTTCAGAATTTACAGCTTGATGATCCACCAAATTATTACCCAAACATGAGGAGAGGTTTGCCAAAATAATTATCAAAAACAAAGTTTGGACCTAAAATTAATTGATCTCACCTTTTTAAGGGATTTATTAAATATGTAAATCAATACAATAGACTACTATACAACTACTATACAACCGTTGCTAGTTATTGTATTACTATTATGTTACTATATAGTTGAATTACAAAATGTAGTATGAACTTGGAAAAAGAGGTTTTATATAAATAAAGCATGGCATTATTATTTTATACAACCCCAATTCTGAAAATGTTGGTACGGTATGGAAAAACAGTCATTTGAAAATTCACTTCACCCTGTACTATATTGAAAACACATTTTTAACACATTATTTGATGGTTTACTTTGTGAATTCAATTTATTTTTGAAAATATACACTCATATCAAATCTGATGACCGCAACACACTCCAAAAATTTGGGACAGTCGACTGTTTACCACTGTGTAACATCACCTTTTCTTTTAATAACATGTATTAAGCATTTGGTCATTGAGTGAAGACACCAGTTGGTTAAGTTAGCAAGAGGAATCTTCCCCCATTCATCCATTATGCATTTCTTCAGTTGCCCAAATGTATGGGGCCTTCGTTGCCTTATATTGTGCTTCATAATGTCACCATAATAAAGGTCAGGACTGCAGGCAGGCCATGCTAGCATCCGCACTCTCTGCTTACTCAACCAAGTGCTTGTAATCCGGACAGAATGTGGTTTGGCGTTGTCCTGCTCTGGATGGCAGCACATGTAGCTCCAAAATGTGTACATATCATTCTGTATTAATGGTCCCCTCACAGATATACAAGTTACCCATGCCCATGCCATGGGCCCCCCATACCATGATAGATGCTGGCTTTTGGACCTTACATTGATACTGTAACAGCTTAGATGGTCCATTTCTTTTTGGCCTGGAGAACATGACTGCTGTTTTGTCCAAAAACTATTTGAAATGTTGACTTGTCGGACCACAAAACATGATTCCACTGTGCTACTGTCCATCTCAGATGAGACTGCGCTCAGAGAAGTCAACGGTGCTTCTGATTTGCATAGTAAAGCCTTAACTTGCATCTGTGGATGCAGCAGCGAATAGTGTTGACGACTGACAATGGTTAACCAAAGTATTCCCGAGCCCATGTCAGGATATCCATTACAGACTCATGATGGTTTTTAAGACCGTGATCAGAGATCATGCGCATTCAGAAGTGGTTTTAGGCCTTGTCCTTTACATACCGAGATTTGACCGGATTCCTTGAATCTTTTAATTATATTGTGCACTGTAGAAGGTGAAATGCCCAAAATCCGACCAATTTTGGCTTTGGGGAATGTTGTTCTCAGAGTGTTGATGTATTTGCTGAAGCACTTGTTGGCAGATTGGCGAGCCTCGACCCATCCTTGCTCTTGAAGGTCTAGGCCTTTTTTGGAGGCTCCTTATATAGTATGATTAGATGATTGTCTCACCTGTTTCACATCACCTTCAACTTGTCACATCGCTATTGGTCCTAAATTGCCCCGTCCCATCTTTTTTGGTACATTTTGCATGCATCAATTTCAAAATAAACCTTTTATCTTAAAACTATGCAGTTGATCAGGTAAAACATCAAATACCTTTTCTTTTATGTTTTTAATACAAGTCAAAGTACATTTACAAATCACTCTGCTTTGTTTTTATTAGCCTTTTCCATAACGTCCCAACCTTTTCAGAATTGGGGTACAAAAAAAGGAGATTTTAGTGTTTTGCGAATATAGTGCATGTGTATTAATCTTTTGACATTGTTCCCATCCCATTCCCAGGACGTGTGTTTGCCAGTGCGGCAGACACCGCATGCGTTATTGGCATGAACAGAAAAATTATGTCATTTAGCCCAGTCACAGAGCTCAAAGATCATACAGACTTTGAGTGAGTCACCACATCCTCTTAAAATTAGTACTAATATGTGTTACAATAACTAACTCATGAGTTTCTGTTTCAATTAATCAGAAAGAGAGCAATTTTAAAGCATCTTCTTGCTTTGTGTCTCTGCAGACACAGGATGCCAAAGGAGCAGTGGTGGCTAAATCTGCGTGTCATGCTGAAAATGCTAGCCAAGTATCAGACTCATTTCAAGGAGTATGTTACAGGGGACATAGAGCATGTGACCCTCAGGTCCCTCAGCATAGAGACAGGATTCTGAAGCGCTAAAACCAAGCACCACTACTAACAACCCTGACTATAATGATTCCAATGTACCCAAGATTAAACCCTCCTAAATCAAGAAATCCAACGACCACTATCCAAACAGTGTTTACCTCGGTGGCTTCCTCTGTTTATCTAATGTTATATTTTTGTACCCTCATGACATGCTTTGCATAACATTTCTGTGAATGTCAATCTAAAATACTGGATTTGTTTCCATTAGTCACTGATTTTCATAGATGGATGTGTGGAGTGTCTGTATCTTTGACATCCATTTGGTGTTCAATGCCATAATAGTACATGAGCGCTGGTGTTCCACATGAATAACTGTTTGTAAGGCTTGTAATTAAAATGCTGCAAAATAAACTTAAATTACCTGACGGTTTTTGTTTTTGTTTGTTTTTTCTTTGCCTGTTTTCTTAAATTTGAATGCATTAAAAGCAATTTCTAACATTTTTCTAATTTTCACTAGATCTGTGAAGGACCAAGTCTCTCATTTAAAATGAATTTATCAGCCTTCAAAGAGAAGTAAATTTTTCTAAATCAAATTCAGTTTTCATTTTCATTTGAGTAAAATTAACTTTTGAAGTTTGACTGCTGTTTGGGGTTATACATTCTAGTTATGCTTTCCAATTCAAGTTGTTCTGATCATATTTTGTTCAATTATTGATGATTCCATAGTACTGTATAAGTTAACTCTTGTCTGTGTTCATTTAACAACTCTAAAATCCACAGTAACGTGCAACTACCCTTTATCTTTCGGTTGATATTTCACTACTCTGTAGCAATGTTAATAAAATTTAAATTTCATTAATTATTGTATTTGCCTTTTGTCTTGAATTTGATTTTATAAGCACAGAGCTTACAACAACAAAAAGATCAGGCCCTAAATTACACCTAGATTTAAATGAAGTGGTTCCAAAAAAATGTGTAGTGTGCTGGATTTGTAAGCCTGAACCTGACAAATCCTGATCATTTAAATTATGCCTTAATTCAATTTTGTTGTGTGTGTGTGTGCGTGCTCAAATATCAATGTATTATGGTCATCCAGATTACACCACATCTACTGTTTTTATTTATTTACTTTTTTTCCTTTTCTTTTTTACACTACAATGTAAGTGTATCGTTTAAGTCAGTGGTTCTTAAAACATCTAAAGTAAGGGATCCCTTTAATCATTGTGAAAATTAGCCTAAGCTGGAAAATAATGTAGGTATGTCTAATGGGGACAGTAAGTGTACAATGTTATTTAAAAAAAACACCCCTCTGCAACTGTTGTACCTGATACATTCGTAGCAGCACCACAGACTGCTATAATGGGAATGATCCACTGCCAAATAATATCTGGCCAGTAATGGTCCAGATGGACTACAGTCAACTAGGTTTACCTAAAAAATGATTTGAATGGTAGTGGATAAAATAACCCAACGTGTATAAATGAGGTTTAAACTGAGAATTGAGTGTTTACACAAAGAACATGGTTTCATTTACACTACAGTAGTTCTGTATTTTATCAATCATGCTCATTGGCTAAAAGTATATCAAAGACTAACAAAAACATAAAGCACAAGTTGACAGAATAAAAAAGAAAAAGCGAAACTTGACGGTTAACACACAAATACAAAGAAAAAGTGGTATTGTAAATAGATATTGGCTTTTTAAAAAAGTGTCGGAAGTCGGAAATGTTTCAAGTCCTCGTTTTTGTTTATAATATTTACATATTTTTGCAACATGCTGAAGTATTTTCTGTGCTGTATTTGCTTTTTGGTCGCTATTAACGTCCACCGCTAGACTCCTCAATACAAAAGGAGTCTTTTTGAGTGATATTTAATTACTTCAATAGCTATCAGTCATTCCTAACTAGTCGGTCCTCCAATATCCCAGAACCCCCCGCGGTCGTGTATTGTAAATCGCGCATGCGCACTTGGTCCTCCCTCTTTGGCTTCGCACCTCTCTTGCTAAAATGGTGAGTGACTGTCTCCTGTGGAATAATCCACCTAAATCTGATCCATCGCGTTGAAAATGTCTCGCGTTTATTCATTATCCTGCTCTACAAAGTCTGCGAAATGCTTTCAGATTAATAGTTTTCAATAAAGAGATGGTTTTCCTCTACATTTTGAACTTCAACATTTGCCGCTGGAAGACCTTATGGTTGCTATATGCTGCGGTCTGAGTCTATAACGGTGGCTATAACCTCGAAATAAGGCTTTATTCTTAACAAAAAAATACAAATATATATTTAAGTCCACACTGTTTGGAACGTATCCATGATGACATTATAGCTAGCTAGTTTGCTAAGTTAGTAGCAGCTATGTGCAGTTAGCATGCTAATCTAGCTAGCAAGGTGGTTGGAGTGGTAATGTCTTCCTGACGTTTTTGCTCCGTGTGTTCATGTATAAACACTTCATTTCATGTATTTTGATTGGTTATAACTATGGACACTTTGCTAGCTGAGCGGTTAAGTGGTGAGAGAATTTTTTTATTTTATACCACGGTGCAGTTGAATAGTCTGATGTGATTGTTCAGAAGGTTCATTAATATTCTCTAACGGCGGCTCTGAAATTAGTTCCGACTGCGAAGTAAATGACGTCATTTGTGTTAATACGCTCACTCACGACAATATCGTTTCTATAGTAACAAACTGATTCGGAGGGATTTAACAGGTTACATAATTTAAGACTTAGAAATGTGTTCGAACAGGATTTTATTGAAGGAAGAATGTATAATCAATGTGTAGTTTGCTGTAAGGAAGCGTTTAATGTTTATGGAAGGAGTCTCCAGTGTCAGTAATATTTCCCCCACAATGGGGAAAGTCTCAACATTTTTTTTTCTTCAAACTTCATGAGAGCAAGAAAAAGAGGCTAGTGAGGTGACTGTTTATAGTTATTATAATGCAAAAGTCAAATGTGGAAATAGAATGGCTAATAAAGGATATGTCATTTGGTAATAAATTTAAAATAGTAATTTTTAAATGCGTAAGGATATCCTGTCAGACTGGTAATCACACCCTGCAACACTGCACTTCCCATTGCATCTTTATTCCTTACTAACCATAATTGTGTAATGTAGTTGTCCAGTCTCAGTGTCTAAAAATATTTCAATTAAAAAAACCCACAAGGTACAGGATTCACACTTCTGTAACCTTCAAAGTGATTTACGTTTAAAGCTAAGTAAATAAGCAAACCATTGGTTTTAATATTCCTATTTCATTGCTGCTTGTGTGTACAGGCCAAGCGCACCAAGAAGGTGGGAATTGTTGGGAAATACGGTACCCGTTATGGTGCCTCGCTCAGGAAGATGGTGAAAAAGATCGAGATCAGCCAGCACGCCAAGTACACCTGCTCCTTCTGTGGCAAAGTGAGTGATCAAAGAGGATTACTGTAATAATGTTCATGGTGAGCGCTCAGGGGTCTTGTTCAGGGCTGGAACAGGATGGAATTGTTAAATGCATTAATCCAAGATTCACCAGGATGCAATGTCTGTTCAGGAGTGCTGAGTATTGGCACATTCTGATGTCCTCTTATATGCAGTCCTAATCAGAAGTTAGTACTTATGAGAGTGAAGTTATAAGTGCATGATCCGTGTTCAAATGGTGGTGGGGTGGGTTATTTTTTTATTTTTATTTTTTTTGGAAAGTGCATCGGTAAATACAAACAAACTCTAATTGACCTAACCACATTACCACAAAAGAACCTGACCACCTTGGACACACCATTTATATCTGTGGTGACATTTTTTTTTTTTTAAATCAACATGTCTATAAGTTGTAAAGTTGAAGCTTAAAAAACTAGATGTGATGGTATGCGGTACAATTCTTATCCTGTATTCTTATGCATGTTTGTGTTGGTCAATAGTGTGCTCTCATCATAAAATACATCAGTCCTGACCCGATCCTGAGTTAATGTTGTTGGCCAGTATTATGTGCTATATGGTACTCAGTTTCAGATCAGTAAATCACTAGCTGTACAGCATGTCAAATTAAAACTTTTCTTGAACTTTATGGAGTAACAAGAAACTGTTAAATTTGGAAAATATCTTAAAGATCTGGATTTCCTTTAAAAGGAAAGGGTAACAGCAAGAGCCCTGGATATAATGATTCATGTTTTGTTATTCAAAAGCCTCTTTTGCAGTGCTGAAAGCTGACCTGCAAGTTGAGAGCCAAAGAGATTTAACTTGTACCGCTCATAACAAAAAGGTCAAATATATGTTAATGTATTAATCCAGAAACTGACTTGAATAGTTCAAAAGTTGCATCTCACTTTCTGACTTGGATACAAACATTCTCTGGTGTCTGTGGCCACCTTTTTTCTTTTTAACCGGTGTCTTTTCATCCTCTGAACAGTTCAAGATCCTCAGTTGATAGAAATACAAGGGTTTTTTTCTTTCCTCTTTCTCAGGAATGCCAGATTGTTTGGTGAATATTTGTCCATTTTTAAAATTTGTCATTCAGTGCTCTCTTTAGAACAGGTGTGGAGAACTACAGGCTCATATTTTTTGATCTTTTAAAACTAGTTTGTAGATTTATTTATTTATTTTTTTAAACCCTGGTTTTGAGTTGCTACGTTGTACCCACATTTCAGAGGAAATGTGTTTTACAGCTTATAATATTTACAGCTTGGTTCTTGTTGAGAGCCTCTTGCAGTGTGCCTTGGGAATATTTGTAACTTATTTTGTAATATTTTATGTCCCTTTACTCATCTGCTCATACAGTACTACAGTTGGAATTTGAGTATATAGTGCAATACAAGGGCAAGAATTAAGTTGAGCACTTTTTATCTACTACAAGGGGTGATGGAATAAAAAAAGTGCTTATGACTTTATCAGGTCTTAAATTATATTTCAGTGTAACTGATTGTAAGTCGAAGATCCACATATACAACATTACTGATGCATTTTTATTTTTTTCCTGCTCTTCCTTCCTTTCCCATACTGTTTTAGACCAAGATGAAGAGACGAGCTGTTGGCATCTGGCACTGTGGTTCCTGCATGAAAACTGTTGCTGGAGGTGCCTGGACATACAAGTAAGAATGTGCAGTTTTTCTCATAAAATGTGGTTTTATAGAATTTTAACAGTAACAGTTGTTACATTTTTGATTAAATCATTTTTAATTCTCTTCCACAGCACAACGTCTGCTGTCACAGTCAAGTCTGCTATCAAGAGACTGAAGGAGATGAAGGACCAGTAAACTGGGACTTTGTTTTTGTACAGATTAAAACCACCTTGTCTCGGACTCTGCATTTTCTGTGTGGTTCATTGGAACATCCCACAATAAATTTAAGTCTTGAGTGAGATTTTGCTTCAGTTTCTTTTGTTCTGTATTAAAGCCAAATATGGACCAGAATTGTCTTGATTTAAAGACTGGTTCTATTCACCAAGACCATCTAGAATTATGCATATAGATTTTATTTATTTTTTTAATCTGAAGTAAAAAGTTTTATTGCAATGGCCATCGAGAAATCCAATTTTTATATATATATATACCAAAATGAAATTAATGTCTAATCTGAAAGTGTTGAAATTTAAGATACAATGTTAAAGTGTATGTCAAGATGTATATTTAATAATGACCTGTTATAGTAAACGGGACTGAGTTCATTGGAAATAGAAATGTGTACCAATGGGATAAATGTTACTTTGTTGTGATGGTTGCAGTGTAATGGTAAGCCGTTTAGGATAAAAAAAAATTATGCACCATTTGATGTACAGCTTACAGCAATGCATGGGTAATTGCAGTCAGTCACATTAAAGCACAATTTGTTTTGAATTATTTAAAAAGTATAAAACCATGTAGAGGTTTCATTTGTGGCCAAGGTTAAGGGTCTTATTCTGAAACTCGTGTATCTATTGAATTTAGACTATCAATATCTACTTGGGAGGCCAGGTGGTGTAGGGGGTAGCAGTGCCACCTCAGCTCCAGGGCCTCTGATTTGATCCTGAGCTCAAATTACTATCTCTGGAGTTTCATGTTCTTTCCATATTTGCATGGGATTTGTCCCATCTAAGAACATGCTTAGATGTGGATTAGATTTACTAAACCGTTCCTAGAGTGTGTATGTATATTTAAAAAATGTAGATGATGCCTTGCGTTAGACTAGTCATTCACAGTTTATTTGCAATATTTATGGGATAGCTTCCAGATCCATAAGGACCCTGACCAGGATAAAGAAATTACTAAGATGAATTTACATCACTTTACAGTGTAAGCCTTTTAAGGCTACTTGGTAGATTTGCCCAATATTTCACTAGATTTATTAAAATATGTTCAGTCCCACACTGATCTAGCCCTAGAATTGTCTGTACACACCATATAGCTTACACCACTAGGCACGATTGTTATTTAAGTCATAACCTAAAGTGCTAGACTTTTTGTAAGGCGAGAGTTTCACTATGGCAGGGTTGCCCATCTGTTGTTCTTGGAGACCCCATGAACATTCGTAATGCTTTAAACATACAGGTCCTGGGCAGGGGTACTGAAGACAGGATGATCCCAAGCACCCCGAGTAGACACAGATGCAAAGATGTCCAGAAGAATAAAATTTATTCGGTAGAGATGGTGATTGAAAACGGCAGCAAAAGAGGGGTTCTTAAGCAGGAAAAAAAGATGAACAGAATATGGGTGTGAAAATATTCGAGTGGCAAGACAAAAGATTGCATTGCACTTTATTTTGGCTAAATCTCTAGGGATTTAACATTTTTTTAATCTCTAAATTATTTTAACATCGTCGCATGTTTTGTTCGTCATTCACGTCGTTTTCTCTGCTGTCGCATGCTTTACGCGTCACTTCCGTGATACACGCGGGGTTTCTTTTATCAGGCTCCTCCGTGTTTAGAGTGGACCAGCACGTTTTATATCATAGTGTTTAATTTATTAGCGATAACAGCTTTGGTTCGCAGTCATGGCGGCGGCACCTGCAAGTGGAAGGAAGCGACTCATGAAGGAAGAAGATATGACCAAAGTGGAGTTTGAGACCAGTGAAGAGGTCGATGTTACGCCGACGTTTGATACGATGGGCCTGCGGGAGGACCTGCTCCGCGGGATCTACGCTTACGGTACAGTCCGAGGATTGAGGCCTGTTCCAGAGCTAGCTAACGTTTCGGTATTTTGAACAAAACGCTGTATTAAAGCTGAAATTCTACCCTAATGTAGTTGCAATGGAACGTTTACATCATTTATTTGCATGATGGGTATTTAGCTGGAATAATGTTTAAATACATTGTTTTCTGTTTGAAACCTGAAGGTGCTAGTTAGCAAGTTAAGATGGCGTATTTTTTTTCCCCTCACCCGTATTCAGACAGCCGCGGGTTAACCTCACACACTACGTTTATATGGACATACTCCTTTCATGTACCCGTTTTACATGTTCTAGAGCATGGTTCGATTTACGTCACTGCGCCACACCATCCGACGTTCCCTCCAGAATTTCACGTATAAACATACAGTTCGTCTTCGTTATGGTACCGTATAGTTTTTATTGTTGTTATTATTGGGTGAACGCTTCAAGTGCGGTTAATTATTTGAAATTATTTATCATTTGTCTAATAACTGCTTGAAGCCGTGGGCTGCGTTCCAAACCGCGTACTTACCGTTTATATAGTAGCCGAGATGCACGTATTTCTCCTCCTACAGGCCTATATCAAGTAAGTACACGGTTTGGGACGCAGCCCTGCTTTTTTGTTTTTGCCGTAAAACGGTTGAGAACTGCCGTGTGCGGTCTTGTCCTGTCGCAAAATGCGGTGAAAACTCACACGACGTTAATAACGTGATAAAGGTGTTCATATGTCTGTAATACATGTCGATAATGCGACTAAAAGAGGAATATTCCACGTCTTAATCCGATTTGTTTACTTCGCGTATAACTTTAATTGGATTAAGGTAATTAAAAATCGCTGTTTACATGCTTGTTTCTTAATCAGGTTAATATTGGATTATTGTTCTCCGAAATTGTATATGGTACCATAACGAAGACGAACTGTATGTTGATATGTGAAATTCTGGAGGGATGGCGTGGTGCCGTAATGACCTGTGCTGTTAATCTAATTATGTTCTATAAGATGTAAAACGGGGACATGAAAGGAGTATTCTAAATGCGACTCATGTAAACACCTTAATCACAATATTGTCTTACTCAGTGTAAGGTCAATAATTAGATTACTGCTGTCCATGTAAACGTAGTCTGTGTGTGTGTCTCCCCATATGTTCTTATATGAACACCTGCAGGTGTTCATGTATCACTGTGGGTTTAGTTTGTTGTCTCTGGTGATTAACACAAACAGGTTCTAAAGTCTTAAACAACATGGACTTGTTTTACTTATTTGTTTTCCTATAGGCAAGTGTGCTGCATTTTTATTTTTTGGTGTCTTTAACAATGATTAAACGGATGTTCACCTAATCTTTTGCGATCTAATCTAAAAAATGCAAATCTCCTGCTTTTTGTTTAGGCTTTGAGAAACCATCAGCTATCCAGCAAAGAGCCATTAAGCAAATTATAAAGGGGAGAGATGTCATTGCTCAGTGAGTTGTTTTTTTTCCCCCAGTTTATGTTAAAATCTAACACTGTTGTATATAGGGTGTGCATGTGACGTCATGGTGGGCGGAACTTGCTGCGGTCACGCCCACTGAGTGGCAAAAAGACAGAGCATCGTTAGCGTAGAGCGAATTCCACTTAAACACAGAAAAGGGCCTGTTCCGATGGGAGAGTCAATGCATACCCTCTATAACTGATAGAGATGTGGGTAGCGTAGACAAATTTTACTCATGTAGAAGTAAAAATACATATAAAAAGATTTACTCAAGTAAAAGTAATAACGTTAATAATTACCTGAGTAAGAGTAATAAGGTATCCAATGAGGGGACTACTCAAATAGTAAGTTACAAGTTACTTCAGACATGATTGAAATGAAGAGAGAATCCTTAATCCCAGACTACATGGCGAACAGTTGACTCTTTATGTTCACAACAAAAACCTGTCTGAATCTGCATTTAAACAATTTTGTAATCAAGCCTATATGCGATCGTCAGACATAACGAGTTAAAAGTAGGCTATAAACAAAGTACACCATAGTTGCGTGACTTCGTCACTACCATGAAGCTTTATAGCACTACAGTTTGAAAAGAAAACACTATAAATTGATAAGTCTACAAGTTAGAATGTTTGAGTTTGGCCAGTTTGCAAGAGCGTGACTATAAACACAACAAGGCTTGTAGTAGATGAGTGTTCCTGTTTGACATGATGACGTTTAATTTCCCAGACATCCTCTGTAGTCCCGTTTAGCCACTTGTTGGCAACCTCCTTTTTCAAGACATGCAAAAGCTTATTTTATGTCATAAAACCTTATTTCAGGCATTTAAGCAAAAAACCATTAAAAAGAAACCCTGTTTACATCAGGACCAGAAGTGTAAAAATACTAACTCGTTTCCGGGTTTTAGGACTCAGTTTTTACAGAACTCTATTCTAGTTAATTTAAGAGGGTGCAAACTTCTGCTTCATCTTCATCTATTTCATATCAAGCATCTGATTTTATTTTTGTTCCCCCTCAGGTCACAGTCTGGTACCGGTAAAACAGCCACGTTTTGTGTATCAGTGCTGCAGTGTCTGGACATTCAGGTAGTTAAATGTATTGCCGCTGCTTCACTGTAGTCCTCCACTTGTATGACACTCAGATGCACTGTTTTATCTGTGGCTCACTTTGCATTCTCCCTAATGATAGGTGCGTGAGACCCAGGCGCTAATTTTGGCTCCAACCAGAGAGTTAGCTGGGCAAATTCAAAAGGTAAATAGATTTAAAAAAAAAAAAATCATTGTTAACGTTATGTATCGGACAGTGTCTCAGATTCACCAAAGTGTTTCCTCATGCAGTGTTTAATGCTGATCCTGTTTTAAAGGTTCTTCTTGCTTTGGGAGACTTCATGAACGTTCAGTGCCATGCCTGTATCGGCGGCACAAACGTGGGTGAGGACATCAGGAAGCTTGATTACGGTCAGCACGTTGTAGCAGGAACCCCCGGCAGAGTGTTTGGTAATTGTACTTATATTTATTGCAGTATTAATTGCTTTTGATGTAGTTGGAGTTAAGGTGGTGAGGTATGACCTCTTTTACTTCCTCCTGCAGATATGATCCGTCGGAGAAGTCTGAGGACACGTGCCATTAAGATGCTGGTTCTGGATGAAGCTGACGAAATGCTTAACAAAGGTAGATTTGTTTTGTCAGAACCACCTGCTTGTTGGATGTTTGAGCTGCGCTGGACGCTAGACCTCTGTAGGCTGTTCTTCAGATTTGGTCTGATCTTTGTGTGCAGGTTTTAAGGAGCAGATTTATGATGTGTACCGGTACCTGCCTCCTGCTACTCAGGTGGTTCTGATCAGTGCCACACTGCCGCATGAAATCTTGGAGATGACCAACAAATTCATGACTGACCCCATCCGCATCCTGGTCAAGCGGTAATGAGAGAGTGTCATATCTTTATGAAATAAAGAAAACTTGCATTTAGATTAATAATAATAATAAAGTAATAGTTTTTTTTTTCCTTTTCAATGTTGAATTTCTTATATTTTATGAATAAAAATGATATTTTTAAATAAAGAAAAAATTTAATCAGTTAATTTTAACAACACTGTGGTAGTTTGTGAGCAAACCTATACATCGTGATCCAGGTTGTGTATTGCAGGCCTGTGAATTTTGCTGTGATTATTTTTGTAATATCGCCCACTCCTACTTTCCATTATTTGTTTCCTTGTCTACTTTCTTCTTTGAGGGGACAACATTTTTTACTTTGCCGTTCCTGTGTGCAGTGATGAGTTGACGCTGGAGGGAATTAAGCAGTTCTTCGTGGCTGTGGAGAGAGAAGAGTGGAAGTTCGACACACTGTGTGATCTCTATGATACTCTGACCATCACGCAAGCGGTTATCTTCTGCAACACCAAGCGAAAGGTCAGTGCCACATTCTCACACTCTAAAGCATTCATAAACATAATGCCGTGATCACGTCGGCAGCCTTGGTCCACTCAGATTGCTCGGTTGGTCATTCGTTGGCAGTTAATAACTTATTGCCTGTTCCCATGGTTTTATTGGTAGGTCCATACAGTGATGCAGTTGACAGTATACCCAGAAGCTTGCAGAATCTATGCAAAACCACCTGTTTGAGCACAACTCTAATGTTTTTCTGCTAAATTCAAAATTCTAAATGGCTTGTATATCAGATGAATCTGTGCAGTGCATGACTGGCAACTAATGTCAGAATGGATCTCAAATACCATGAATTTTGCGCTTCACAATTTCTGCAATCTATTCGATGGGCTAAAAGTCTTTGACATACCGGTCAAAAGTTTAAAATCCAAAATAAATCAAAATATTTTAGCATGTTCAAAGTAGACTTCCTTTTGTCTAGAATCTCCAGAAATATATTCTTGGCATTTTCTCAACTGATTTGTTGAGGAATCCCCCTGAGATACATTTGAAACAGGTTTAAAGGAACTCACACGTATGCTGGACACTTATTGGCTGCTTTTCGCATATTTCGCTCTAAGTTCTACAACACCGGTGTCTACAACACCGATTTCAAATATTTAATCATACACTCTCAGATCAAAAGATTTTTAAAATCATGAGAAGGTCTTCCATATTTAATCCTTATTTTCTTAATGATTCCATGTCTGTTTTTGTTTTATGTAGGTGGACTGGCTGACTGAAAAGATGCGGGAGGCAAACTTCACCGTGTCCTCTATGCACGGAGACATGCCACAGAAAGAGAGAGAGTCCATTATGAAGGAGTTCCGATCTGGAGCCAGGTAATACATCAGTCTGATCAGCTGAGCTTCAGATTTCCATTCTGGTGCCTTCATGACTGACTCTAGGAAGAAACACCTATATGAATTCTAGCCAGTACTGATTTTCTTTAATCTACTAAATTATTATTTAAATTTAGTATCATTTAACAATTACTGAAACTGGGCAACATGATGGACAGGATAATTTGTTAATTTATGGTGTAATGAAAAAGGTTTTTTTGTTTTGTTTTTTACACCCTAATTAATCTGTCTCACTATATGGTTTTACTTTAAGATTAAGAAGAATTGGAGGGGTGACGCCATGCGAAGGGCAGACGTGTGAAACACAGCTCTGCGCACTTTGCTAATTTTTCTAATTATTTTCATGATATAACCTGGTGAAATTCGGTATACCCAATTCATTTTTGCTGTTTGA
>JAOUWY010000003.1:7767758-7788299 GCA_025728095.1 Prietella phreatophila
GTGTCTGTGTGTGTGTGTGTGTGTGTGTGTGTGTGTGTGTGTGTTTGTGTGTGTGTGTGTGTGTCTGTGTGTTGTGTGTGTGTGTGTGTGTGTGTGTGTGTGTGTGTGTGGGGATGTACCTGGCTCCCCTGCGTTCTGAGACTCCAGCTCCAGCACCAGCTGCCGCGTCTCCATATTGAAGATTCCTGTCCTGCCGTTGCTAAAGGCCGTCACCATGTGAGCTGGCTCACTACACACCAGATCCACAGAGGACGGGATGCCCAAATCTAACACACAGACACACACACACACACACACACACACACATACAAAACACCAGATGTGTTATCAAGTTCATCATGAGTAATACAGATGACTCCGTGTGTTTATTAGTTTATTATTTTGTAAATAAAGTTACATTTAGCTAAAAAGTGTTAATTTTCCCTGTGTATATAGACACTTTCTAGTACGACAACATTTTAATAATGCATGATTAAAGAAGCAAAATGAACATGTTCTAGAATGGCGAGGTTTTATTAAGGCATTAATGCAGCATGAGGCATGTGTTCTACAACAGAAAAGTTTTATTGAGGCACCGTTAATAGGGTATAATGAGTGTTTTCTAGAATGAAGATGCATTATGGATGCATCATTAATGGGGCATGACTGTGTGCTACAATGAGAATGCCTTAATGAGGTATTACAGAGGCATAATACACATTGAGAATTGATGAGAATTAATATGTATATTTGAAGTTATTAATGAGGAATTCTGTACGTGTGAATGAGGATGAGATTTAAAGTTTGCGCTGTTACCCGTGTCCTCGTTAAAGATGGCAAGGGCGGGTGAGGTGTCTGCAGCATCCCAAAGTCGCACAGTCCCGTCTGCCGAACAGGACAGCAGCCGCTGGTGGGCTGAGCTGTAGACTAAACCCCACACTGAATCAGTGTGACCACACAGCGCCCCCCTCAGCACAGACGGCTCTGTCACAGCCAGAGACAGACATAGATCATTTAGAGAGAAAACAAATGTTTGATGTAACTAAAGCTTGAAAGGTGCAAGAATGGAACATACCATATGAGTCGTAGGGGTCAATATTGGGATTAGGAGTGTTCCAGCTCTGAATGGTACTGTCCACTCCCCCACTGAAGCACTGCTCTCCGTTACTGCTCATGACCACACACAGAACTGCACTCCTACACCGAAGAATGCAGTTTTACCTTTACAATCTAGGGTCGCACATATTACCGGTACTATGGTAGTATCCCGATATAAGCTTCAAAACGCCGCCGCTGCCACTGAATTGTGAGCTAACGTTATGGTAAATGCTGTATGTAAATAATAAAATCAGGGTTCGTACAAGGTGCCTGAAATACTCGAATATGGTTTTTTGAAATTTAAGTACTTTGAAATTGCTAAATAACTTTAAAATGTGTATTTTCGATAGAACACGAATACAATCCACTCAAGATACGAGGCAGCTCAGGTCCACTTCTCAGACGCCTTTCCTCCAAAAAAACCCCCAAACAAACACCTAGCGACAAATCTTGTGACTTATTGGGCAAACCTTAGCTACTTTCCGTAGAAGAGAGTCTCCAGCACTACCCCACGAGTGCGAGGTCCTGCTTTCCTGGCGCAGAAATGTTTGCAAAAGGTTTTTGACTTAGAATTGAGATTACAATTCTCACTTGCGGTTGATCGACGTTGTAGAAGCAATATGCATATGTATTACATTCTTGCCGTGGTAGCTACGTTTTCCTAGCGGATGTTAGAGAATGATATCTTGTCTGCATCTTTCATGACCTGCTGATTTAATGCACATTTACACTGAAAGATCCAAAATCCTGAGCAACAATAACTGCTATTTAAAATAAAACTTTCAACATGTTAGGATGCCAAGAGTACACACTGTCCTCCCACAGTGAAAAGGAAACCTGAAATATTAACAGCTGGTTAAATAATTAGTCACAATATTCCTGTTTTTCTGCCAAGAGCCACTCAGTCACTTGTGATGAAAGCCAGGCTGATAAACACACGGTGTGTAAAAAGGTTTGTGTCATGTCCACAGTGTGCTGCTGTATATAACAAGAATGAGCATGATGTCTGAAAAGACTCAACCCTGTGTGTCTGTGTTCAAGACTGAGGTTCTCACAAACTTACCTGTGAGCTCGGAAAGTGTAAATGGGCTCCACATCGAGAGCAGCACATCTGAACAGAAAGGCAAGGAGACAGATGAGGATGTTAACGGTAATATATCTGTATCCATGATGCCATTTTCACTCAACAGAATTACTATTCTTATTAAGATCAGCTGCTGTCCTTTGACTCATACTTTTTGGCAGGAGCCGTTTTCTGCAGGTTCCACATCTTCAGCGTGTGATCCTCCGAAGCTGTGACTAGCACCGGCTCTTGAGGGTGGAACGCCAGACTGCGGATGGAGTCAAAATGGCTCCTCAGGGTGAACTTGGGGTTCCACGTCTTCCTCAGAGCGTCTTTGTTGTTGGTGATCTGAGAGGAAGCAAATGATGTCAGCTTAGCAAAAAAGCAAAAAACATTAGGTTTGCCCTCCGAAACTATTGGAACATCAAGGCCAATTCCTTTGTTTTTGCTTTAGACTGAAGATATTTGGGTTTGGGGTCACAGGCTTGATGCAGTTATTGGAAGTAAGGGCTATTCAACCAAATATTAATTATTATTTACTATATTTACAATAAACTTCAAGACTCATCCGTTCCTATACTTTTGTTCTGGGTGGTCTGATACAAAATGTGCTAAATCTTTTAAGACATATTCCTGGAAACTCTCATCAAATATTAATCTTTTGATCTCAAACCAAAATATCTTTGGTGTATAGCACAATCAACGGAACTGGCCTATCAAATCTTGACAATGTCATAACCATCTGTGGCCGGGAGCCTAAAAAGCAAAATGTGCTGTGCACTTAGGGAGGGAGGGGTGGCATATTCTGTCTCCCCTGTCAATCACAGTGACACTAGGTAGTACTGTTATGCGGCCCTCTGATGCTGCATGAGCAGCAGTTCTAAAAGATGCGGTCGTAATAGCCTTTTCCCTCCCTGGTTGGTTGTGTGACAGGGAAGAGATGCCTGATGGCCCAGAAAACCACCACATTTAAAATATAAAATTGTTCAGAAATTTTCTTGATCACGGCCCTGTTCCATAGCTTCTGTATTAGTCTGAAATAGTAGAAAATAGTACAAATGAAGAAAATCCTTCTATGAGCAGGTATGCCCTACACTAGGTATCCTACCACAGGGTTGCGGGGAGCCTGGAGTCTATCCCAGAGAACTTGGGGCACAAGGCAGGGGACCCCCTAGACAGGGTGCCAACCCATCGCAGGGCACAACCACACACACATTCACACACTACAGACAATTTGGAAATGCCAATCAGTCAACAGCTCATGTCTTTGTACCCGGAGTACCCAGAGGAAACCCCCGAAGCACAGGGAGAACATGCAAACTCCATGCACACAGAGCAAAGGTGGGAATCGAACCCCCAACCACAGAGGTGCGAGGCAAGAGAGAAAATAGAAAGAATATGACAGAAAGAAAAAAAATATCAATTTGAGGAGGAAAAACAGAGGGAGGGAAAACAAAGGCAGGCAAGAAAAAAACTGAGAAAATAATAAAAAGGTGAGAAGAAAGGAAAAAAAGAAAAAACAATAAATTGAAAAAAATTAGAATAAATAAATAAACAAAAAAAGGAGCACAAAACAGGAAATAAAGAAAGGACATGGGAGAACGAAAGAGATAAAGATCCAATTTTAACCCAAATACAAATCTATGTCTAAAAAGAAATTGATGGAAGAGAAGTTATTTGATGATGATTTACACATCATGGTTTTAAATGCAGGGGTTCTTTGATAAACTATACTGAACACAGCACACAAGTTATTAATTGTATGCATGTGTGTGTGTGTGTGTGTGTGTGTGTGTGTGTGTGTAGTGTGTAAACAACTGCAGTTCCATTATAATTAAAAGCCTTGAGTGTTTAATGACATTTGTAAATGAAGCAGTGGAGCATTACATGGTCTATTCTAAACACTACACAGGACTCAACAAATCTATAGCTGTGTGAATGTTACACTACAAACATTTCTGAATAATTTTATGACTGTTCATCAGTAATTATTTAATAGTTGTAGTGCATTGTGTATTAATGTGCAGTAATATTTATACATTAATACAAGGTGGTACTTACATCGTAGGCCAGACTCTCAGCTTCATTAGCTACAGTGAGTCCAGCCAACTCTCCCAGTCCCAGCTCATTCTCCAGAGCCTCATCCGCTCCCATTATAAACGATTTACCAGTGGATGGAGGGAACGTTAGAGCTTCCACTGCAACACACAAACGGTGGCTTGTAAGTTCATGCTTGAGGAGAGAGCTGATCATCGGTATGCAAATATGCATATGTACAGACAGGTGACAAATTAAAGAGAAAACCAGTGTCTCTGTTATTCACGGCAAACATTACTTCACATCAAAACAAAGTTTTTCTGCCGAATCATCTTTATACTATGATGAAACATTTCTATCCTGGTGGGGGTGGTCTCTTCCAGAATGACCCCGCCCCCATCCACAGGACATGAGAGTTCACTGAAGGATCTGATTAGAATAAAGATGATGTAATTCATATGCTGTGATCTACACACACACCAGATCTCAAAAATAAGTACAATAAGTAAGAATAAAAAAAAAATGGGGGGGGGGGAATCATTTACAGGAGATGGAGGGAACAAAAGTGGGAGGGAAATAAAAATAAAAAAGAAGAGAGGCAAGACAAAATTGAGAGAATACAAAAGGAGAGTAAAAGAAAGAAAGAAGTACAATAAAAAAGAAAAAGTGATAAAAACAGAAAGAAGAAAGAGGAGAAAAAAGCAAGTAAAAACCACAACGGGGAATGGAAATAAAAGTGCAAAGAAAAAGAGAGAATGGAAGAACGGAAGGAATTAGAAGTAAAACTGACAGGAAAAAAATTAAAAAGAAAGGCAAGACACCTTGAGAGAGACAGAATGAAAAAAGAAGATAAATGAAATGAGAAAAGAAGGAACATTTGAGAAAATGAATGAAAGGAAAAAGAAAGGTGAAAGAAAAATGTAAAGCTGATCCCACATTATGTTGGATTTTCCTTTAATCTGTCACCTGTATGTGTGTGTATGTGTGTGTGCATATGAATATGGATCACACCTTCATCAGCACGGCCGAGATCATGCTCGCTGAGTCGGGGTAAGCTGGGTCTGGCAGGAGGAGCCACAGGGGGCTGCATGGAGGGAAGATCTTCTGCCTCTCTCAGATTAGCCAGCATGTCCTGCAGCTTAGACCTGTTCGGCCCTGCACAGACACAGAAGCAAGGGGTTGGGGGGTATACAGTGAGGTTAGCAGGGGAACAACATAATACTTGAACAAGATTCACATTAGGAAGATAAAATAGGAAGACAACATCAAGAGACAGAAAAATGGAGAAAACATCAAAAGGAATGTTGAAGAATAAGAAAGCCTGCACAAGAGCAATGTTTTTGCAGCTTGCGCTTTGCTTAAGGTACAGCGGTAAATTGGTTATGGCAGAGTGTGGAACTCACAAAATAAAAAAGATGAGTGTAGACGTGCAAAAGCTGCAGTCATGGAAGGAAAATGGAGCAAAAAGCACAAGGTTAAAGAATAAGAACCAAACAGAGAAATAAACCAAGATAAAGCTGTACTGCAGAGGCTCCTGAAAGAAAAGGTGAAAGAAATGGAAAAGAAAGAAAGGGTCAAATAAAAGCAAATAGTGTGAAACAGGAGGAAAGAAAAAGTCAAATTTTCTTTCTGTTCAATTTTTAAGAGGTAATAAAATTAGGAAGGAAAAAATTATGAAAAAGGGTTAAAAAAACCAATGAAAAAAACAAAACAGTGAAAAAGGAGAAAGAATGGGGGAGAGAAAGAGGAAAAAAGGCCAAAACGAGAGAACTGATTGAAGGAATGAATGAAAGAAGAAAGGACTGAAAGAACAAAGGAATAATGAAAAGCTCATACTGGATCAAAAATTTGTTTCACTGGTGGATTTAAATAAGAGATTTAGAAATGAGTAAAGATCAAAGGTGACAGCAGGATAGAGAGAGCATATGAGAAAGAGAAAGAGAGAGTGAGCGAGAGAGAGAACGATGGCAAAGGCCGATGAATAAAGGAAATGGAATCTACAAAGAAATCCCATTATAATGCAATCTCTCAGACAGACAGACAGACACAGGGAAAGGAGCTGAGAGCAAATCAAAGGTGTCAAAAATACAAAGAGGGAGGAAGTGAAGGTGATCTGAAAGGAGATGCCCAAACTAAAGAAATGTTTCAGACCAGCGTCTGATCAGACAGGAAGCAGTGGAGGTCTGGCTAGACTTACTCTTCACTCCCTTTTTACCCTTGCGCTCCTTCCTGTACTGCTCCTTGAGTTTCGAGATCAGGCTCTGGTCCACCTCCCAGGCCTCGGTCATGGTGTTTGGCTCCTTTTCTACATGGAGGATGGAGACAGCATTCAATCTCAGAGCACAAACACCAAAGCTGGAGCCAACCTGCACCATGTATATCTCAAAGGAGTGTTTAGTTTTACTCAGGTGAAGCACAGGAACGTCCTGGATGTAGTAGCTGAAAAGTAATAATGGTACTTTCATCTATATTTCATCCATCCTTTTATCACATCCAAGTCATATCAGGTGCCCTACCTGCAATAACATTCCTTTATTTCCTCTTTTTAAATACATTTTTAAAGTTAGATGCAAAGGTCTTACATCTGATCAGGACTGACTTGTCATTTGGCGTGTGAAGACAACAGGCCAAGCTTCGCACAAGTCTTAAGGCGTTTTCAGACCTGTAGAACTGTTCTTTGTTCTGAAACTGGGACTTAAATTATTATGTTGTATTTTCTCTTAGGCTCGGTTCGATTTCACAAGGCAACATTTCCAAGCGTACCAAAATATGCTTATGCAAGTCACATGTGAGTAAACTGTCCTCTCATTGGTCCAAGTGTGCCTGTTTATGTTCTGGTGTTCTGCTCATAGCTGTCATCCATCAGGATGGATAATCAGCAGCGCTATGAGCTTATTGTAGCTTTATTTTTAGCTGAAGTTATTATAATTTATATGTTCCACAGAGAGATTAAAGCACATCTCATTGAGACACTCGCTACACACCTTGTAAACCTTGGTGCTTTTATACGTTTCTGAAAGTTTTAGTCATAAATATCTTTCAAATTTCAATGAGGCATTTTACCTCATCTTCAAACCAAGTTAAACTGCGATTCATGTAGCGAGCCGTTAGCAAAACAAACATGTTTTTTTACATAACACAGTTCCCATCATGCACTGCTATATGGGTTGGTTTGTTGGGGTAGGCTGCAAGCGAACCACTCCAGAGTTTATTTGCAATCAGAGTTGTTCAGGTGGTCTCGGACAGATTGCGTTGATACTTATCTGAGCATGATTGCTTTGCTTGTGTATGTCTGAACAAACGAACCGAGGGAGAAAACGCACCAGGTTCTGAAACAAATGCTCCAAATGAGCCAGGTGTGAAAACACCCTTATTGTTTTTGGGATATACAGCCAATGATAGAAAGGGGAAAAAATTGTGAAGACTCCTATAAATATTCCAATTGTACAGTAGAACACAGTTTTATCCAATCAAAAACTTGTATCCATCCATCTTAAACGTTGTAGCACAGAGCAGATGGAATCCCAATTTTGATTGATCAGAAGGTGTTTTCAGCTGCTCTGCAACTCAAAGCACAGGTTTATAATAATGCACGCATTCTTGTATGTTGTAATTTCTATAGTAACAGGAATTTGTATGGTGAACACTCCACACACTCTAAGCCTAATAATAAACAGAGAACAGATTGTTATTGAACAAAGAAAAATGTTTGATAGTGGTGAAGTTTTCTGCAAGGAGACCTGTAACACTTATGGGAGGAGTCTCCAATGTCAGCATAACAGAGGTAAAGATGTAAATTTGAGGTTTGGAAAGTCTTCGGGAACTAATTTGCATTGCATAACATCAAATGTAGCTATTAATGGATATGATGCATCGCTGTTTAATTCATAACAAAAATGCAAACATGGGGGGAAAAAACTGCTATACTGTGAGAGGAACAGCACAATTTGCAATGTGCTCTTACAAGAAAATAATCAAGTTTATGGTGGCAACAATAACTCCGATTCGAGTCTCACATCACACCCTTGTTTATTTTTCTATAACAGAACGTTTTGTTGTTAACTCACAAAGGGCAATACTAAGTCATTGTGTGGCAATTCCTGGACTTTATCCTAGTCAGATTA
The DNA here is from genome assembly GCA_025728095.1 of Prietella phreatophila. NCBI lineage: Eukaryota > Metazoa > Chordata > Actinopteri > Siluriformes > Ictaluridae > Prietella > Prietella phreatophila. The sequence goes on from JAOUWY010000003.1 coordinate 7,776,060, forward strand.
ATATTAAGGGTATTATTATATATATATTTTTTATTTAGCTGCAATCTATTCCAGGCTCAGCTTTCTTTATCTAAGGCACTTCAGTTCCTGTCACTGATCCAATGCAGCAGTGACAGACTGTGAGGAAAATCAGTTCCGGGCTCTTATAGACTGAAGGGATAGGGTGAGAGACTTAAATGTTTCTGAGCTACGTCACAGCCCAAATACACAATGTGTGAAGAACAAACTCTCTTCTCTTATAGGACACACACACAAACACAAGACCAAACAAGAAATATCAACACCCAAGAAGACAAACAAGTTTTTTGAAATAAATAAATACATACATACATACATACATATCTGAACCTCTAAAACACACAGGATTGAAATGACTGCTTTCATCAAGAAACCAACTAGCATGTGTTATAAAAGCTCATGAGTTTATTTTTGCTTTGTAGCTATAGTATCTAACTTACCCTGCCTTCAAATCCTGCAGTTAGCAAAGCTAGCTACCCTGGAATTATAAGGTTTTATCTGACGTTAATGGCAAAATTTAAATTTTATGTTACACAGGTGCAAGTACAGGTGCATCTCAAAAAAGTACAATATCGAAGAAAAGAAAAAACAAAAAAGGCTTGAAATATTTCACTTTATGTGTAATGAATATTCAAATGTTCTTTACATGCCACTGAATATATGTGAAACATAAAGAATGTCTTAAAGTCCCTGTGAAATGCCTCGAACATTGAAATAATGCCTAGCATTATTTGATGTGTTGACGGAATTTCCATGGAAACGGGGTGGGACATATAAAGTGGCTCCTCCCTCTTTTTAAATAATGTTTAGCTTACCTCACAGCCAGGAAACAACTGTTAGGGGCAGGACACTTCAGATTCTAGACCGCATATGATTAGACAGAAATCTGATGAGAAGCTGAAGTGCAGAATGATCCGTATTGGTGGTAGAGCGAGACTGTACATTTTAAATGCATACATCTTCAAAATGTGAATTTTGTTATATTCATACCAAAAGCCACAAAGCGTCAATTTTGATTTCATAGGGACTTTAAGCTGAAAATATTATATCTGATTCGCCTTACCAAGAGTGAAAATTTTATAGTTCAATATCTTAATAGATATGTCAATATCTTGACAGATATGTCAGTTTGTTTAGTAACAAAATTGGATGTTGGGGGGGTTTGGGGGCGGGGACTGACTCGACGAAACTTCGGTGTCGTAAAATTTACTTCCGGTGTAAAATTTTTAGCAGTGCAGCGATTACAGACATCACAAACTGCAGTTTTCTTCTCATTTCATCCAAGAGATGTGTCATTTTTACACACAGCACAAAATCTGTGTTTTCCCACCATGATCGTCAACTTTTTAAACTATCGGTCGATAGCACATAGCGGGAAAAATAGCCTTTATCGGCCAATACATCGGTGGATCTCTATAATAAACAAATTATAAACTATGTGTGTCATTCTAAAATTAATAATAATAATAATAAAACAACTATAATCAATGGGACCCTGCTGTAGAATAAAGAGAATAAAATACTTCAGGGTGTGCTATTACTGGAATATAACTACACTTCGTGTCGGGCCACATCACACCCACTCCATCAGTGATTATTTTCGATCTCAGGCCAAGTACACTCATTTAAAATGAAGTTATTTGAATCAGAGCGCTAACGAATGCCAGATTTCTCATTGACCTCTGGCTAGATTAATTATAAAGCGAATACCAATGTATTAAAATCAGCAAGCTCTGACATTGCATGTGGTCTCTAAATGAGCCTTACAACATACTTGACTCTCAAAATCATTGGATATAGACTGATATGCTTTACAATGCTTAACACCACAAACTACATTTGTCGAAGTCTTACCCCAATCAGCCACGTCTCCGGTAGAGGGAGATTCTGGCGAGCCCTCCATGTCCTCACTGCTGGCCAGGAAGTCAAACCCCTTCAGAGCTTCCTCAGTGTCCGGGTCATCACTCAGATCAGCCGAGGAGGAGGAAGAGGAAGGAGATGGGGACACCTTCTTCCTCATCATCTGAGAGAGAGCGAGAGAGCGAGAGAGAGAGAGAGCACACAGGTTTGTTGAGCTATGTAATGAGATGGTAGTTACTTCTTTCTCTGCAATGTACTCAGCGTAAACGCACTGTTGCCAAGTCAATGATGGTTTTCTCCCTTCCGTCACTGTCTTCGTCATCCTCCTCATCGCTGAACTCTGCGGCTGCACTCTCAATGAACTTGAAGGCCTCCAGAACCGTTGCGGAGTCAGAAATTTCCGGTGTCCTGAGAAGACAAACATCAGAAATTCTTTTTAAGGAATTAGAATATCAGAATCAGAATAATCAGATACAAACAGCAAAGATTAATTCACCATATTAAGCAATCATCTCCAAATAAGGCTACTGGTCCAGACGTAGAACTGTTTATTTAGGATTTATCTAGCTGTTAAATTTGTAGTGGATTTAGAGAGGAATATACAACTTTATATCAGAACTCTTGTATGAAAAGACTGAAGAGTATTTTGATTTTCATCAAACTATCATAATACAACTCGTATCATCTTAACAGTGGACAATATTCTCCCGTTCTTAGTCTTGCTGGATTTCTGTACGAATCACTTCCTGCCTTTTGCTCACACACCCCATCATGTTGGTGGTGCTTTCCTTCAGAGACGGAGGCTCCGTGCCGTTCACCATGGGCTCTGTCCTCCGTTCTCCAGCTCGCTCCACACTTTCTCCCGTCAGCCCCAGTAATGCCTTCACCCTCTGAGACTTCACATCCAGGATAGTGTCTGTGTAGCCCACCTCCTGGAGGTACCTAAAAAGAGAGATAGTGTTAAAATGTTTCTTCATGGCACCCCATCCATGGTGTCCCCCCCGGCTTGCACCCAGAGTTCCCTGGGACAGGGTCCAGGCTTCCGGTGACCCTGTGTATTATAAGCGGTACAGAAAAGGTATGGATGGATGGAACGATACAGGAAAAAGTTGTTCCAGTTACTTAAACTTAAATGTCCAAGTTTATTTTGTTGACTAACAGAATGCATTAGAGTTTGTTACAAATACCTTTGCCTGAATTCAGTAAAGAGTTCTACAAAATATGTTTCGCATTGTTTAATGACTGCCCCAACAACTGCCCCTTAGACTTCCATTACAACTAAGCTAATGGTAATCACACAGCTACAGATGCAGTAGATAGACATTAAGTGAAAAGCCCCTTTAATGTACTTTAAGGTATATTTATAGAATAGTTACAGAGCAGTCTGGTGGTGATAGGTGTATAGGCAATGTGTGATCTACATAGTTGAGAATGTAGGGATCAATTTACCTATTTGATGGTTATCTGCGGTCCATGACAGCTGTGATTTTGTCTGATGTATTTACTGAAATGTTATACAGTGGGGGAAATAAGTACTGAACGCGTTAACATTTTTTTCAGTAAAAATATTTCCAATGAGGATATTCACATGATTTTTTCACCAGACTTTGGTATTAACTCAAAAAATCCACACATATAAAGAAATCACAACATTAGATTAAAGTTGTGTGTAATAAAGTGAAATGACACAGGAAAAAGTATTGAACATGCTAACTGAAATTTATTTAATACTTAGTGGAGAAGCCTTTGTTTGTAATGACAGCTTCAAGATGCTTCCTGTATGAGGAAATTAACCGGCTGCAGTATTCAGGTGTGATTTTGGCCCATTCTTCTAAACATATCGTCTTTAAATCTTGTTTAATTGGATTCAAGTCAGGTGATTGACTGGACCATTCCAACATCTTGATTTTTGTTTCTCTGAAACCAATTGAGACTTTCCTTTGCTGTATGCTTTGGATCATTGTCCTGCTGGAGGGTTCATTATCCTGGTGGATGGCAGCAGATTCTTCTCAAGAATCTTCCAGTAAAGGGCTCCATTCATCGTTCCTTCAATTATATGAAGTCTGCCAGTACAATGCAATGAAAAACAGCCTCATACCATGATGCTTCCACCTCCAAACTTTACTGTTGGTATAGGGTTTTAAGTGTGATGTGCAGTACCATTTCTTCCCCAAACATAGTGTGTAGTATAACAGCCAAAAAGTTCACTTTTGCTCTCGTCTGGCCAGACTACACTCTCCCCGTATTTCAAAGGCTTGTCCAAATGAGTTGTAGCAAACTTTAAACGAGCTTTGACATGCCTTTTCTTAGATGATGATAACTGCTGCCTCCAAGTGTTTCTGGAGCCCTTTCTGAGTGGTCCTTGGCTCTTGGGCTCTGACTCCCTGGTCATAAATCTTGTGAGTTCCTGTGCATGGCTGGTTGATTACAAAGTGATGTTGCTTGCGGATAATGGCCCCAATGGTACTTACTGGAGGATTCAAAAGTTTTGAAATATGTCTGTATCTGATTCCATCAATATGCTTTGCACCAATAAGGTTGTGAAGGTCTTGGGAGAGCTCTTTGCTTTTACCCATCATGACATGTTTCTTGTGTGGCGAAAAGCCTTTTTATAGACCATCAATTTACTAACCCAGCAAATATTAATTTGCACAGATGGGGGTATAATTACTTACGGTTTTCAACTGGTTCCTTGCCTTGGAGAACTACTTGTTCACACATAACTTTATTTATGGAATGTGAATTCTTTATATTTCCAGATTTCCTGAGTTAATTCTGATGTCTGGTGAAAATTTCATGTGAATAACCTCATTGGAAATATAATTACTGAAAATAATTGACGCATTCAATACTTATTTCCCCCACTGTAAGTAATGAAACACAACAGGCCCTGCTGTTACAGGAAATGAATTAACTTCGGCATCTCCAAGAGTTTTTTTTAATTCTTTTAAAACCGCGAAATTGCCAATGCTAACAAATTTGTATTTATTAAAGTAAATTAAAGAATGTTGTACTATTTATCCATTTATAGGTAAGATTTAATGTTGCGGAATGTCTGTGAAACAAGTTAGTTCCTGTTTTCACTTATATCAGTCACTCCCTCACCAGCCTCTCATTTTTCCTTTCTTGAAGTTAATAATAAAAAAAATACAGTTAGTCAGCTTGTTAGCAAGAAACCAGCAAACACTCTGTCCTGAAGAACTACTGTCAGAGCTGTTACAGAAAATTAAATCAGTACCTTCTGACCAATCAAGAATCGAAATCCCACCAACCACAACAACAAAGATAACATGTATAAGTCACAAAACATTTATGTATCTTACAGTCTGGAAATTACGGTAGTTATGTATTATTACAGGATTGATAATTTTTTTATTAAAATACAGTCATGGAAACATTAAATGAGGAAAAAACAAAAGAGGTGCTAATTAAAAATGAAAAAATTAAAGGAAGAGAGAGAGAGAGAGAGAGAGAGAGAGAGAGAGAGAGAGAGAGAGAGAGAAAGAAACGAAACTGCTTAAAAAGTTTAAGACATTAGCTCACTTGAGGAAACTAGTATGTCCAGACCCAGAACATTACGAGTGTCACAATGCCACAGAGTTTTACGCAAATCTAAATGAGATTATTTAAGAGATTATTATAGAACCAGTCATTATATTTCAATCAGTGAAAACTCACATCATACCTTGTGATGGCTTTAGCAACCCTCCAAAAATATCCAACTAAACAAACCTCTCCTAAACCTCCTGCTTCAACTGATGTGTATCTCTGAAGAATTTGATCAGAAACTTTAAGAGCCAGCTTTAAGAGAGAAAAAGCAGAAGGGAAAAAATGTGAAAGAGAAAAGGAGGAGAAAACGTTCCGTCTCTTGCTGTACCAGTCTCTCCGGGCACAGGAAGGCTGAATGCCCCAACACAATCCACCATTCATCCTCCTTCACTGTCTCTCAAACTGTGTTCGAACACACACACACACACACACACTGTTGCTGTACAGCGGTAATGGAACTGCCCTTCATGACCCTACCCAACAGTGACACAATCCACCAAGTCCACTATCATTTCTCAACATATATAAATCTTTAACAAAAATTTTTTTAGAAAATTAATTATTTATTGGTGATTTGTGATTACTTTATATTTTTGTAATTGTATATTATTCTCACAGGGCTTTCCATGTACAATGTTTTTCCCCAATATATGAAGTTAATGGTGCCAAGCGGATCCCTCAAGTGCAGAGAATAATGAAAAATGAGATGAGATGAGAACAAACAGCAGGCACTCGAACAAAAGTTTTAAAGCATTCAGTCTGACTTGTTAGCTCCTGATAATGTAGAATGCCATGAAGTCAGCCACTGAGGTCACTGAAAATATCTTTTAATGTAGTGTGTGCAAACAAATGCCCATTTTTAATAAGATGATGCTAGAGGAGGCCTGATGGAGGGGGTTGACATGTAGTTGCACTCTGTTGTGCCAATCTTGTCACTGTGTATCTTAGGTCACACAGACACACAATGAAAACAGAGATAAGGGAACAGGGCGGGCTGCTGTTAGTTCTCCGTGTGCTTTCTCACTCAGTGCAACACACTGATCCGTTCCTGTGAAGCACTCGTTCGCATTAGATTAACCCTGATACTAGCAGCTTCTCTGCACTGTGACCCAGAACAGGAAATCAACATGTGTGTATGCACTAATGAAACCAGCAGGCTGTAACGCCTGGATTAATGTTCGGCTGCGGTGCGTGACAGACAGTGGTGATGGGCATTCCCATGTTGCCTCTGTGTAACGTCCCTGTAAAACAGCCTAATTAAACGGAGCGAACCTCTTCTTCACACCATCACTCTTTTCTGTCCACAACGAAGCTCTGATGAAACAGCCTCTGCTTCAATTCTCGAAAAAGATATTAATGTTGATTTATATCTTTGAAGTGATGTTGCCGTTTTATTTGCTGTACAATCTTTACTTCCTCCGAGTGCGTGCGTTTGTGTGTTTGCTTCTAACTTTAAAGATATTAATCATTTACTCAGCAGGCATCCAGATGCACTATTAGGATTGAGACAGCCAGCTGGGACCAAGTGTCAGTGTGGGAGATAAATTTATTTTCCTTCCTACACACACACACACTGTAATATATCAATAGTCTTAAAGAATATTTATCTCGCTCTCTCTCTGAACGACATGGCTACTGTGCCCATCATTCCAATTAATAGAGATGTAGCCTGTATGCCTGCCAGATTCAGTGAAGGTGAGGCCTCAGAGTCTGTCAGTCCAAGAGACAGAGGTTTAACCTGTGTGCCTGCCAGTCCCATTAAAAAAAAACGTGTGCGGCCTCTGTTTCTGTCAGTCTGTCTTTCTCTCTCTGTGATAGAGAAATGGCCTCTGTGCCTGCCAGTACCAGTGAAGGAGGCGTGACCCTGTACTTATATACATCCAAGCATAGCCTCTGTGCCTATTGGCCCCACTAACAGAGGTGGCATCTTTGCGTGTTAGTCCTTGGAAAAGGTGTGGACTGGACACTGTTCCCTTCAGTTTCTGGATAAGAAAGAGACACACACCACTTGCACCTATGCTTTTTATACATTGACAAAGCTTTTCCATTCTGCCTGATATTCATCAAATAATCTAGGAGCCTTTACACTAGAGCTTATTTTTGTAGCACTTGTTAGATGACAGTGTAGAAGAACGGGAACAATCGACACTCGTCGTTATATAACGAGCGAATTGCTTTAACTGCCTACCCAGATCAAGGTCGTTTGCTGAAGCCCTGCCTACACCCGAGCGCGTTTCAGAGTGTGCGTAGGAGTACGTGCGATGCTCTGCATGCTTCTACGTGGGAGTGGACTTACACTGTGTGCCTGGGTCTGTATGTGAGTGAGTGTAGACTACTGTCTCAGTGACAGTCTTCCTTGTTTTTGTGTGGGGGTTTTATGTATGTATGCGTCACTCACTGCCTCAGAAGCTGTCTTCCTTGTTTCCAGCTCAGCTGGCTGTTAGGTGGTTCTGGAAGAGCCTCGTTCTCATTGCCATCATCTGAGGAGGGGGGAAGAAAAACAAAAAACGAAATGCATAAGTAAAACTCAAACATGAGCTCATGAGCAATACATGCATTGAACTTTGTATCGCAAAAGCCATTTTTTTCTGTCAGCACTCCTTTCTTAAGCCAAACACAATTCCAGTTATGTAACTGAAAAAAACAAAAAACAAAACTCCTTTGTTGTCGTCATTATTGGCATGATTTGTCTCAGGTGTTGACCCTGGGGGATAAAAGTATCCATGTAGTGTATTTCAGGAGAGCAATTGTTCAAGTCTACCTGAATCATAGCTTGGTGCTTTCATGTCTCCCTGCAGGAGTTCAGTCCCATACTTCAGCTTGTGGTATTTTGCCCTGCGGAAAAAGAGATAGAAAGAGAGAGAGAGAGAGAGAGAGAGAGAGAAAAAGGCTTTTCTTGCTTCTGTTGCCACAGTTACCTTTGTGTTACCTTGAATCCGGAGCTGATTGAATCTATAAATTGCACACATAATGTGACACGCATGGCGCCTCGGTCTAACTCAGCTGGAAAGCAAGCTGCTCTCATTAGATAAGTAATTTTACAAAGCCATATACGAACAATGTCTGAAAATAATGGCACCTAAGCTTATATGCATCATTAAATTGGAACTGTGGATTTCAGCTGGTGGTTAATGGGATGACTAACCCTCGGACTCCTGCGGAGCAAAAAACACCAGAAAACCACACTAAACAACTCACTCGCATAGCATTAAGGCTGAACACAACACCAGTAAGGGTCTTTGCAAACCTTACAACTTTAAATACATTTACAAACACGGTATCAAAATGAATCATATTCCAATTCTGCTAATCTTCAGATTTACACATCAAACATTTCAGGGGTCGAGGAGTAACAGTCTTGCTCAAGAGCCCGACTCACAACCTTCTGATCACCAGACCAGAAACTTAAACGCCACAGCACCAACCAATTCAGCAGAATAGATAAACTAAACATCATGGCAATGCTTTCCAGCTAAATGAGGATAAAATACCCCATCCTGCAGATTTACTCAGTGCGCTTGGTAGGCTGAAGCAGCTTAACATGACTTGTGAAGAAAAATGGCCATTGACTGACTTATACGTATAGAGAAATGGAAAAAACCTGTGTACTAACCTAATATGTAAGGAATAAAATATGACAAGTAATGCTTTTAAATGTCAAAATACAAAATTAGTGTACAACATTGTAGTGTAATAATTTTGTTAAAAGATATTTGGTTTTAATGTTCTTTTTTTTAACTTCAATTAAAAGTTTATGCTTTTCAGAACTATTTGTTAAAGTTATTATTTTATGTATTTATGATTTGACATGCTCTACAGCATCTTCTCTTTTAATTAAAACACAATGAGTAATGAAACCATTTTATTGAACGAGAATTTTTTTTTATGTCACCTCCCTACCAAAAATACAATCGTCTCGTTTCCATGACGACCAACTGGTAACTAATAATTACAGCATATTTATCAGCATTATTAATCACAAGTGCTGACACATCGTAGATGTGGTGAAAAGAGGCAGCTGACTCTGTTGTCACTTCTTAAAAAAGTAAGCAAAAGTGATGGTACAGAACAAGATTCTTAAAAAAACAAAACAAAACAAACCTTAAATTCCCGTCCTGAATTTGTAAACAACCCTACATGCCACAGATGAGACTCCCATCAGGAGGAGACTGGCTACATTGTGAAGTAATTTGGATAATTAGGCAAGCTAAAAGCTCCGTGGTTGGCGGGTTTGAATCCCACCTCTGCTCTGTGTGTGGAGCTTGCACGTTCTCACCGTGCTTTTGGGTTTCCTCCGGGTACTCTGGTTTCGTCCCCCAGTCCAAAGACATGTGTTGTAGGCTTTGGACATTTCCAATTTGTCTATAGTGTGTAAACGTGTGTGTGATGGTTACCTGAAATGGGTTGATACCCTGTGCCAGGGTGTCCCCCACCTTATTCCCAGAGTTAACTGGGATAGGCTACAAGCTACCACAGAGAAGTGTAGGATACACGGTAAGGAAAATGTCCGTACAAGCCCTTGTGTTCTAAGCAAGATGTTTGTTGTGAGGTTGAGAACATATTGTGAAGATTATCATGGCTGGAATATGAAGTATGACTCCTCCAGCTGTCACACAGCATTACAGAGAGAGTGTTATTTTTCACCATATGCTGTGGCTGCATGCAGATGTGAACACCTGGGAGGTTCGCATCAGGAGTCAAGAAGATCCAGTCAGGGCCAGTACCAGGGTCCAGTCAAGATCCAGTCAGGGCCAGTAACCCTAACCCTCTTTAACACAGCTTATATCTCAATACCCAGGCACTGGAGCACTTCAGGGAGTTTATGAACAACTTCATAATTAAGACGTACCAAAGTTAACTCATCATTATAAATGAAGCTCCCCGTCACTTGGGTCGGGTGTGTGGAGAGCAGTGAAACACTAAGGCCCGCCCACACATTTACAGACAATTTTGTAAACATAGTTGTGTTTCATCTTACCATTTTCACCCCCCGTCCTTAGGAGAAATTATAAAACTGCTTAAATTTTTTCTGATGGATGGAAAAACATTTAAAAAAAAAAAGAATGCTTTGGTAACAGCAGGGGGGCACTGTGGCATAGTGGAAGCTCTGGAGTTGAAGGTGTGTCCATGGAGTTTGCATGTTCTCCCTATGCTTTGGGGATTTCCTTCAGGTACTCCTGTTTCCTCCCCCAGTCCAAATACATGTGTTGTAGGCTGATTTCCAAATGGTCCGTTGTATGCGATTGTGCCCGCCGACGGGTTGGCACCCCCGTTCAGGGTGTCCCCCACCTTATGCCCAGAGTTCCTTGGGATAGGCCCAGGCACGCTGAGTGCAATAAGCAGTATGGAAAATGGATGGAGGGATGAATGGATGGATGGACGATGTCACAGAATCACCATCCACATGACCATTACGGTTAATCGTGGCTGTTGATCAGATTGTTACTTTGCAGTCTGCATTTCTTATTGGATGATGTGTTTGTGAATGTGTTTCATTCATTACCTCAGTTGTTCAGAGGCCAGGATGGTACGTGCAGTACTGCCAAACCCGGACCAACACTTTGTATTAACTGTAACACTAAACAGTAGTTCGACTTTATTGTCAGCCTACAGATATAAATACTTTGTGCTTTTTTTTTTTTTTAAACAAAAAATCCCATTCAGAATTTCACCTACTCCACTCAATACACATGCTCTTAATGTCATTCCTGAGCCATCTGACCTAACAATTAATTTATGACATATTATCGCTAAAGCTGGCTTCTGTGAGCAGTTTCATATTGTTTTTGCCTGCCGCCCCCGTGTCAATGGAGAGATCTTTGAAAACGCTGTTGATGTGGACGGGGTAAAAATATCTGTAAACACATGGACAGGGCTTGAGACTGTACAAAGTGTTGAGTTCACAGATGTGGAACTGAGAAATGCTGTATACAAAGCAGACCCATTTTAGCAAGCGTATGGAGAAGCAGTGTGTTTCCGTTTTCACGACAGGCCCTGTTACATGAGCTCGGTTTCTGTGATCAGTGTTTTTCCCAGTTTAAACTTTGAATCACTAGGAACATATATAATTTCAGCCTGACCTGGGAGAACGAATGACTCATCCTCTCCTGAAAACAATGTGAGAAGAAAGATAAAATAAAGGGGGTGAGTGAGCGAGAGAACTGATCCGCAGCAAATAAAACGGCAAAGAAAAAAAACAAATACCGCAAAACAAAAGCACAATACTGCCAATGAAAATACACCACATTCATAAAAGAAAAGAAGAAAGAAGAATCCATAAAAAGTATGCTATTTTTCGAAACCCAATACCTTAGCATACCAGTGTATGTATAGCAATAGCTATAGTCAGCACCAAATTGTTAAAATCTGCTGTAAGAGAGCACTTTGGATTCCCATGAAGTAAAAGTGCTGATCAATAGAGAGTGGTTGAAACTGATGAATATGCTGAATCTGCCAAACGTGCGTACAATACACGAGCGATAATACCATGGATAAAACATGAAACAACACACACAAACCAAACTCAGCACACAACCTTCAAGCGGTCTTTCCTTACTGATTTAAACCAGCAATGCAAGTGTTCACAGACTTCCCTGCAGACTTTATGTACATCTGGAGAATTAAAATTAACCACTAGATGGCACATCAGAGCTAAAACATCCATTTCCATGTGGTTTTCAAGTGGAACTGTACATTGTTCAATGACTACATTTACATGGACAGCAATAATCTAATAATTGACCTTAATCTAAGTAAGGTAATAATGTGATTAAGGTGTTTACATGAGCCGTGTTTAGAATACTCCTGTCATGT
>JAOUWY010000003.1:7792326-7803696 GCA_025728095.1 Prietella phreatophila
TGTCATGTATATACACACACACACACACACACACACACACCATCAGCTGTAACAATTCATTCATGCAATCATGCTATACAATACAATCAGGTGGAAGCAGCGGACGAACAACAATATACAATCATTACCCAATTCTTTGAATAAAAATGGTGAGAAAACAATTTTATCCTGGGCTTAAATCATTATCTTGTTGACATGCAGTGTGTTTACAGCAGCGAGAAGGTGAAAACTTACCATAGTTTGTATTACTTTCATAGGAGAAATGTGGAAATATAATGGATATTATAATGAGGATGGCATCTGTATAGTGTTTAATGAAGCTGCAGCAAATCAAATGCTGTCGAAATCGTACTCTGCATGGTTCACTGCTAAGAAGGAAGGGGAAGTTAAGAGCAGGTGCTATACGTGTATGGCTGGGTGAGTTAGCTAACTAGATGGCTAGCTTCCTTGTTTGGCAAATGAATGCATTACACTGCAGAGTATTTAAAAGTTTAGGATACGACATGCAGCTCGTATTGATCTCTGGTTTTAACCCTCTTACCCCTAAGTTCCCACAGTATCATGTCCCATAACCCTATATTCCCCAGACACACAGCACGCCAACCCTGAGTTTCTGGGCCAAAATCAACATTTTAATTGTAAAATTTTTAGGCCTTGAAACAACTTATAATAATGTATTTGTGTAATATAGCTTTGAAAATGAAGCAGTTCAGTGTTTTTACTAAACTTGGAGCACAGTTCTTAACTAGAGAAATTATGAAAAATGCTCGCTAAAATCCTTCTACTCATTTAGAAGTACCATACGAGCATCAGCATGGTCAATGCCTTTGAATAAATTCAATTAAATAAGAAATAAATAAATGATCAGACCAGCAGGTAGTGTTTTCACGAGTGCACAGAAATGGTCAGGTTATGACTCCAAACCCCTGCAGTGTCAGTCGCACTGGTTGATGCTGAAGATTAAGACGGATCAGGGTCTGAATCAGGAGAGTTTGAGTCACTATCAGTTCGGTTTCAACATCGCCTGATCTTTCACTGCTGTCACTATCTAGAATCCTCGCTCTCGCCTGTGTAACCGTGTGTGTTTTCTTTTTTCACTGTTTTAAATGTACCCGTGTCCACTGTAGGTCTAACTTTAGCTGGAACATTATTAGCTTTTCGCTTTGGTTCACTTCTACTATTACACCAATATTCACGCTTGGATCAGCTTCATCGTAATGACGGCGTAATAACTTAATCACGTCGTGACGTCATCAACCTTCCGGGTTAAAAAATAATAATAAAATAAGTAAAGAATCATAGCAGAGTAATGCCTGTATATCGGCCTTACGGGTATTTGGCATAGACGACCAAGCCAGTATTTTGTCCTTACGGGAATAGATCAAAGACAGGCAAGCCGGTTTTTCGGCCATACGAGGAAGAGGGCTAAAAATCTGATTCAGTTTGTTGATGATTCGTGTCATGGAACCATGGCAATTTTAAACATGGAAATTCCATACAAGTTGAGATAAAATGTGTGCTGTTTCTTTTTCACTACAGCAGTGTAAGCATTTTGCTGTGTGTACTCTTTTGGAAATCAATGCACTTTAATATCTGAATGCAAGTTTGTTCCTGACATGAGTGAACACCATGCGACTGAACAACATAGTCATCAAGCTACCGGTCTCAGAAAAGAGCCACATGGTGCATGGTTCTGTTTTGAACGACACATATAGTCAACCAGGTTCGACAAGCTGCAATGTATTTATGAATATCTTTGAAACTACTGTCCTATTGTAGTCTGTGTTACCCAAGCGAAAATGACAAATAATGCTGTAATAACATGTATGAATATATACATGCACACAGATACTGAAAACTCACATACACTCACTCGTGACTGCTGAAATGCTTTGACAATTACCAAACCAAGAGCACCTAGGTGTGTGAAACACACCCCCACTACTTACATAAGAGACATTTGATTCTTGACATGCTGGAACATAAATGAAAACAGTCCAGGACACTTTCTATAATACATTTAGTGTAAATAATAGTGGGATACACTGAAAGCTCACCATTATACACCATTACCAGTGTCAACGTGAATATGCGAAGCTTTGCCTTCAGGAAACAATCAGTCATGTATAAAATCTGTGACGCACACTAACACTCTGATCGGAACCTCCGGAGGTCTCTCTCTCTCTCTCCCCCTCGCTGTTACATCACTCAGTAAGTGTTGATTTCCCCATCTGTCTTAATCTGTGGGGAGAAAGGTTTAGGAAATAAGCTAATTTCAACCATATTACCACAGTACTATTGATTCATTGATTCAAATGAGCTTTATTTATATTGTCACACCATGACACAGTATCACTAAAACACCCTTTAGATACAGAGCATTTATATACTGTAGTGTATTGTCTATGGCTACTATGATCAGTCGACATAACTGATGCAGATGATGCTAAAAATTAAATAGGATTTTTTTTTATCGTCAGATTGTTGTTAGATTGGAAATCATGCATTTTTCCCTGCAAAGGTATGTGTTCCCAAGTAAAATGGCATATTTGGGAAGGAATAGGACTGTTTAGTGTTAATTACAGTTAGTGACAGGGAATGATCAGACAGTCACCTCACCACTGACTGATTATGTGTTATCTATGACCGCAACGTAATGAAAAAACTGTGTAAATTTAATTATGTGGAAAAAAAATGGAAAATATATATTTTTAAGAACTGGAACCATTTACATATAAAAGTCAGTATTTTATTTTTTGGTTAGTATTGAGCTGATATTTGCCATGTAAGTGAGAGAGTTTGTCCGAATTTAAAAAAAGAAGGTGGTGAAAAATTGTTTTTATTGTTTAACCTTCTGATATTCACAAAAATATTCTGCTCTCATGGATATCAAACAATTGCAAACAGAACACAGGCTTATAAAAAAATACAGGTCTTTAAATATAGGTGTGCAACAATTATTGGCCATTATTATTATTATTATTATTATTATTATTATTATTATCATCATCCCTATTAATTCATATGAGAAAAATATATTTTAAGTATATTCCCATATATATTTTATTAAGTACACATGGGTGACTAGGAACAGGAAATGATGACACACGGTTACATGTAATTTTCCACTGCAAAGACAATCAGCTGTCCTTCCTGTCTCCCTGTAGCACTGTCTTAGGCGTCTTACATTACAGACATTGCAGTTTATTGCTCTGGCCATATCTGCAGTTCTCCCTGCTGCCTCCCTGCAGCAGGCCTATGGCATGTTCACACAGGTGAGCAGGAACCCTAGGCATCTTCTGGTGTTTCTCAGAGTCAGTAGAAAGGGCTCTTTAGTGTCCAGTTACTGTAACTGTGACCTTAATCGCCTACCACGTGTAAACTGTTAGTGTCTTAAGGACTGTTCTACAGGTGCATGTGCAATAAGTATTTATGGTTCACTGAACAAGCATGAAAAACATTTAACCCCTTTGGAATAAAGATCTAGAAAACTTATTTGGCACTGATAGAAAAGAGGACCGGATGATTAACAATGGATTGTTATTTGCAAGCAACTCCAATATGATTCTCTTACACTGTAGAAGTTGATACAGATCTGCTGAATACATGGCACATTAAATGAAGTGTAAAACTATAAGCAACTCAAACAATCCATTTGTTCATTCATGCTGCACCACTGGGTTTCTCAGACAGCCTTCATTTATATCCATATATTTTATATTACACCATTTTCACTGCCCTATATGTGCACTGTTCATCAGCTAGTCCTTTCACAATAAGACTGGAAGAGTTGCTCAGTAGACAATGAGATAAAAGCCAATTCAAATGTCTGAGGTGTTAATGAATTACTGCTTTATCATACTAAATTATACTATTGGATAAGTATATGCATATACTCTCTCCTAAAAAGGAACACCTGTATACCTGATTATTCATGTAATTTAGCAATCAGCCAATGTATAAACCCATGCAGATACAGGTCAAGAGCTTCGAGGTGCCAGAGGTGATGTGGACGATGTGGTGGAGTATTTCAAGCACAACAGATTCTAGAGTTTACACAGAATGGTGTGAAAACCAAAAAAACCTCTTCATGGAATGAGCAGCAGCGATGCTACATGTGGAACATGTGGTGTTGTTGAGAGAGGTCAGAGAAGATTGCAGAAACACTACATTAACTCAGCCACTCTTTGCAACCATGTTGAGCAGATAAGCATCTCATAAAGCAGACGATTACAGTGTCTGCTAAGAACAAGAATCTCAGGCTACAGTGATCACAGGTGAGCTCAGCCAAACTGCACAGCTGAAGACTTTTTTAAAAGACCAGGTGAAGTTTAGCCTGGAGATCAGTAGTTCTTCAAATACTTAATTGAGTACTGAGTGTGGCACCAACAACCATGTCATGGTCAAAGTCACCGAGATCACATTTTAACCCATTCTGAAGTTTCCTGTATACAGCTGTACAGGTATTTCTATTAAAGAGGATGCTGTGCGTATAATGCATCCATAAAAAAAAGTCTCTCTTGCTCTAGCTTCCTTCCAGTTTAGTTATGTGTTACACTTGATGAATGAGATTCAAATACTATGATCTTCCTCTACTTTGTTCATATGATACACTCACAGCACTAAACGAGAATAATACTCATCCCATTAGGGCTGCACAATTAGTGTCATTTAATCACGATCACAATTTTTTCTTACTTAATTAAATATAATCAGCTGCAATATTGATGAGCTTAGCCAAATTTAGCTAATGTCGCTTAATTAATTATTAAATTATGAGCTCTCAATTCATATTAAAATATAATCACCTATGTATTTATTTATTCATAATCTAATTTTGTTCATACCTTTCATTTTAATAATAGTATTAATGGGGCAAAAGACTTCCTACCTTCATTCACAGATTAATAGATATGAAGGAATACAGGCTTACAGTGGAGGGAAATAAGTATTGATCGCATCAACATTTTTTTTTTCCAGTAAATATATTCCCACTGAAGCTATTCATATAAAATTTTCACACCAGGATTAACTCCAGAAATCCACACATATAAAGAAATGCAAACATTAAAGCCCATAAATGAAGTTATGTGTAATAAAGTGGAATGGCACAGGAAAAAAAAGTATTGAACACACTAAGTGAAATTTATTTAAGACTTACTGGAGAATCCTTTGTTTGTAATGACTTCAAGACCCTTCCTGTATGAAGAAATTAATCGGCCACAGTATTCAGGTGTGATTTTGGCATGTTCTTCTAATACCAAAGTGGTATTAGCCATACTTCTGTTACGCTTCATCAATAAACACAGCCAAGAACCACCTACTTCCCAGAAGGTGACCGACATGGCAGACGACCAACTGCAGACATTCGGAACCCTATCTACACACATGTAAGGTTATCTGGTTTACTCACCACTATCTGTAGCAATCAAAACTTACACTTTTAAAAACAGGATGGCATAAACTGTTAGTCCAGTGACTATAACTGTGTGAAAGCGTCTCGATGGGTCCTGGACAGCAAAAAAGGACATGCCTAAACGATGGCTATGTAATCATTATGTAAATCATTGTTAGCGTTCTCCACCACTTGGCTAATGGAAAACGGTGATACTATAACAGCAAAGATGAAAGCAGCTGCTTTTCGTTGCTTCTTTTGTCATCTCATTTCTCATGCATTTATAGGCTTTGTAAGCAGACCAACATGATCAAAACATCTGAAACAGCCCATACAGATACATGAACTAATATTCGAGAGACATTTCTGCCTTAAAACAAATGACTGACATAATAAATGCCAGTGACACCCTTCGTCCAGCAAAAATGATAACAAGTGGTATTTATTGCGATAACGGTATCAGTGACGATATAAATATAGTGCCATTAATCACTTTTTTTGCCTACAAGTGATGGCTGTGATCTTGAGAGCCTCAGAAACACAAACATTGATCTAAAAGTAAAACCGGTTTTCTGTAAGCAAACCAGTTCCAGATTGTAAAGGTACAGTAGCTCCTCGTTAAGTGATAAACTCCTCCTCAGCTTCACGTCTGCATTCGCACACCGTCGCACACAAATAAGTCATCAACTAGACTTTATCATTATTATCGCGGGAAGACTAATTCTTATTGGGAGGAGAATTTCTACCGGTATATCACAAACAATAAGATATCACTTATCCCTAGTCAGTGGAGATGCATTAAAAATGCCAGATGTAGATAGCTACATGTGTAGAATTGGCGGCTGTGGCTCAGGTGGTAGAGCAGGTCGTCCACTAATTGTAGGGTTGGCGGTTTGATTCCCGGTCCTTGGGCAAGACACAGAACCCCAAGTTGTTCCCGATGCCTTGCATGGAAGCTCTGCTACCACGCGAGTGTGAGTGAATAGGAGAATGAGAAACAGTGTAAAGCTCTTTGGAACCACTTAGGTTAAAAAAGAGCTATACAAGTGCAGACCATTTAAATTCCACTTGTGATGGGATCACTCACGATGGATGTTAAGTACCAGGTGTGAACAGGGCCACAGTGTTCAAAAGTCACCCCCCCATGGAATTGCATACACAGTGAAATGCAGAAATTACAACCTACAAGATTCTCAAGCTTGTGGCCATAAAAAGTGTACAAAAAGATACAAGATGCATCATGGACCGTGATAACACGAGCGATACAAGCGTCCTTTGGTTAAGCTCCCCAGCCTGAATCCCAAATGAGAGAGGATGTCCAAACTCAAGCAAACATGATATGAAAAGTCGGCTCAGGATGCGTTTTAGACAGCCATCTCAAGCTCTGGCAAGCATGCCCAAGCACGCGCACACAGAGACATTTAAAAGGGAACCTCCAGGATGGAGGCAGTGTGGCCTAGATGCAGAGGAAACTGGGTAACCCAAATGATGACTATTCACTCGAGCGCTCACATTAATGCCTCTCTGCCGCTCTATAAAAAGACGGTATGTGAAAGCACAAAAAACTATTGGCACTTGAAATAACACAATTCATACTGCAACACAGAAATATAAATGTAAATATGCACATATACGTTTACAAAACAAAACAAAAAAAAAATATTACAGCATCCAGACCAGTCGTTTATTTCTGTGGGTTAAGTTGCACTGCACTATAATACACACCATTATAAAGTCTATTTCAAGGGGGAAAAAAAAATCTATTAAATATACACCACAAGCTCAAGGTCGAAAAACACACATCTATGCATTGACTTGTTGCTGGTTTGTCATAGACATGTTTGTGGAAGGTTTTCCTACATGAACGGGAACGTTATTTAACAGGTATTTCTTATTTTGACCTAGTCTACTAAAGATTAAATAGTAGAATTTTATTGTGGCTGTCATATACAGAATTTCACTATCAAAAAAGCTTTAGGTGTATTGTCTGTTTAATCTCTGTACCAATGTTATTGTTGAGAAGTGTGAATTGTTTGCCCAGCAGGGGGCTCACATCCCTCCTGGTTTCTAATAACCCTGCTCACCAGCAGCTACATACAAGCCCTGTTTACACAAGTATGTTTTTGTTTTAAAACGCATAGCTTTCACTACAGTTACGCCTGTCGTCCAAATTCCTCCAGCGTTTTTGTAAACGCTGAAGACCCTGTTTTAGTTTGAAAACTCCGGGCTCACGTTTCAGTGTAAATGGACCGAATCAAAAACTTTTGAATACAAAAGGGTGTGGCTTCGCCCACATTCGCCCCCTGATTGGGATTCTGGATCATTGCGTATCCTTATGATTCGTCAAACCCCTACAATAAGACCATTACTCTACCTTGATCGTATACACAACACGGAGGCTGACCTGCAAGCTTTGCTGGCTTTGTTGTCATTCTTAGCAGCCATTGTGCAATTAAATTCTGTATTTTATAAAACTGCAGCTGCCTACATATGAAAGACGTGAGCTATGATTACAGCAATCGCAAACAGATCTCATTTCAAGCGGTGTAAGCCATACATGGAACGCCGGTTTGGACTAGCAACCAACTTCCTGTTTACACTTGTATGCGCATGCCCAGTGTGCATGAATGGTCATGTGACCTGCGTTTTTGGTCATGTACTGTGGACGGAGATTGTTTCTTAAACATGGCGGAAACGAGTCACGATACTCTATACACAGAAACCCAACAATGTCCAGACTAATCTTAAAACAGACTTGTGGTGCTAAAATAATTCATTTGTTTACACGGATTGAAACTGTCTAGTAAGTCGATTACGCCAGTTCACGACGAGAAAGGGTTAAATACACCACGTCATACTTTCTTTTCTTTTTTAATCTGTTTAGAGTTATATTTAAAATTTCTAATAAGGTCAACAATTTTTCTTTATTAAAATTTTTATTTTTTTAAATAAGCAAACCACCACGTGGCTGGTTGTGTCTTTTCTGTATTCTTCTAAAAATTAGCTCTGGCTCCAGCCAGAACAGAGCAGCTCGGCTATGCCTCTTCTCTATTACAGAAACAACTCATGAGGCATAAGCAGCATCAGAAGATCGATGGGTTTGTTTGGAGAAAAATGGGAATGGTTCTCAATGTTTTCACTGCATGATGATTTGCTCTGCAGGCAGTGGAAGGCTCTAAAAATGACATTTCCTTTAATGTTTGTGTTGTAAAATAACATTAGGGCAACACAAAACTGCTTCTATGTACAGCTTACGTTTTATACGACAGGGGTTATTCTGCTGGGAAGCTGAATGTCTGATCAGTGGGGAGAAAGCAGTACATCAGTGAGTGTTAACACACCACCTTACCTGTGTGTGGCACAGAAGCCTAAGAAAGACACCATCACTGATTCCTCAGATGCACACACACACACACGAAGTGCAAATCATGCAGCGGACACACAAATTTCCCCTGAACAAATTCCCCAAAGTTTCCTCTGAGGAAATTACCCACTAAATCATTTGCATCTCCACTGGTGATCCAAGATGAGTTTAGATGACTTCAATAATACTGCTGCTCAGTGTTCTCTCTCTCTCTCTCTCTCTCTCTCTCTCTATTGTCCTGTCTGTCTATCTGCCTTTCTATGTCAGTCTATCTTTCTGTCTCTGTCCATCTCCTCCCCCTTTCTGCCACTCACTCTCTCTCATCCTGTCTGTCTATCTGCCTTTCTCTCTGTCTCTCTCCCCAACATTCTTTCTTTCTGTGTCCCTGTCTGTCTGTCTGTCTGTCTCTCTCTCTGCTGGTCTGTTTGTCTCACTTTGTCGGTCTATCTGCCTTTATCTCTGTCCATCTCTGACAGCTTTTCTCACTCTCCCTCACTCATCACTGTGCACATTTCAGTGGTGAAGAATCTGGGAGCTCTGGTTTAAATTCCTCTTTAAGTGTCTCTCAATGTTCCTCAGAGAAAACCAGCTCATTTACCATCTAATACGTATAAAAAGCTGATAAAAAAATCCCACAGGAAATGCAGCTGAAGAATCTACTGAAACAACACAAATGTTCACAATAGATGCCTTTAAATAGCTATTTGATCACAGACTGGCACTAATAGCTGTAGGAGGAGGAGGAGGAGGACCAGCATGCA
Source organism: Prietella phreatophila (assembly GCA_025728095.1). NCBI lineage: Eukaryota > Metazoa > Chordata > Actinopteri > Siluriformes > Ictaluridae > Prietella > Prietella phreatophila. The sequence continues at coordinate 7,801,847 of JAOUWY010000003.1, forward strand.
GATTAGAGAATACCTTCACTTTGAATAGGCAGAGGAACCGAGATAGTGAAAAAAAAAGATCAAGATACATGAGAAAGAGGAAAGAGAAAACACGGGTGAATTCAGAACCAGATATAGTACAGTGACGTGGTGGAACCCACGCGCTTCCTATGAGAATATTTCTGACAGGCTTGCCTTAGAGGGGAATACACAGGCACGCCATCATCTGTGGGACAGGAGCAGAGGCACTACCAGAGACGAGGGAAAACCGCAAGGAAGAAATTCCCTCACTGATTATAGCACTGCTGCTGAGACAGAACTATCAGGTTCAAGTCAGTGGCATTTGATATCTGAAGATCAAACTTTCATTTTGTTAATTTTGACCTATCCCGAGCTAAGGTTACTGTCTGTGTAGATTTCCTCCGTGCTCTTGGGCTTCCTCCGTGCTACCGATGTGCTTTTCCCTCCCACCTTCCAAAAACATGTCAGAAGGTACACTGGAGACTCTAAATTGCCCCTAAATGTAAATCTATTTATTATGAGGATTAGATTATAGAGCGTCCGCCATTACAAGTCCCTGTGGAAGCTGTTACAACAGAAAACAATAACATATTAGAGCAAGCACATTAATATAAATCTGTTACTTGCTTTGCAGTTGAAACTATTAAAACACCTTCTGACCAATCAGATTTGAGAATTCAACATCAACGTGATATTACATAATCATAATTTCTGTAATTGTGGTAATGTTAATTGTAGGCATATTTTTTACAAGGTTCTTTACTGCAGTGTAAATTAAAGCAGATCCACCAACCTGAAAGGTCCAAACTAATAAAAATTGCTGTGATTAGTAAAATGTAAATAATTTAAAGTGCAGGGGAGGCAAACAAAAAATGTTGTACTTTGGGTTTATGTCAGAAGCTAAACACACTTCTGCTATTGAGATTGCGTTTGGGGAAATGCACAGCACAGAATCTGCCCCATATATTTGGGTAACTTCTCATCTTAATGAGTTCCTTCAGCTGAAACTGTTTGCAATTAAATACTAAAATGCAGTTGTTTGTTACAGCAGGTGCTTATTTATGTACATGCGTCACATCCACATGCCATCTAACGTCTCTAAACAGTCAGCGTGGTGTGTGAGGTTTCTGTGTACGTTTTTAGAGAGACGTGATGAGGTCAGGTATGGATACACAGCGCCTGACTCTGTGGAAAGGGAAAAGGGTCTTGTTCGAAAAGCAACATGGCATAGGGGGAGAGTTGATCGACTGCAGACATGATGTGGTTGTGCGTGAGTAAGGTCGAGAGCAGAAATGAGTCGGACTTGAATACCTGAGGGGCTTGAATACCTCACAGGCTGGCAGCTATTTTGAACAGGACGCATGATTTTATGCAACTGATCTTCAAGTTCTTGGAGTTTTAAGGCATTGTAGGCTTTAAGAAAAGGTCAAGTGAACTAAAAAAATGTTTTAAAAACCGGAAAAATAAATAAACTGAAAATGATGACCACCATTTACAAAGAACTTACTGAATTAACTTTTTTTCCTTTGTTGTAGAGTGGTACAAAACACAAAGTGGCAAGATTACAATTTAAAACGAGAGCTTTAATGGTTCAGATTTTATTTTAGATTTTAATTTACATATATTTCTTGGTTTCTTGTGTTTCTCATACACCCAATTTAATGGCTTTAATTAGAGGGTTTAACCCTGCTTGGTGAAACCTTCAGACTATGAAATGCTGTTTCTCCAGATCACAATAACACACTTTGTGGCTGTGGCTCAGGTGGCTCCTGGCCCGGGTGACTCCACATGCCGAAGTGTCCTTGGGCAAGACACTCAACCCCAAGTTGCTCCCGATGGCAAGTTAGCGC
>JAOUWY010000003.1:7819103-7836732 GCA_025728095.1 Prietella phreatophila
ATTACTCTGTGCAGGCCAGCCATTATTGGACTGTGTCTTAACTATAGCATGTGGGGGGTTACTTGGATTGTAGGGAAATGACGTAGATATTCACAGAGCACAGATTGCAGTCTGCTTTGATTGCCATCTTTAATCGTGTAAAGGTCCAGATCAACTGCACAACAATGTACATCACGTAGTATCATGGGTTATTGGACCTTAGGAACATTTTTATGATTAAATGAACACAGTATCAGACTAATGGCCGATACCAGTGTCAGTATTGATGCATCACTATCCTGGAGATCCTCCGGCACTCTGGCATGCACTGATACAAATACACCTTTGGCATTGCAACAATAACAACAACAAAGTTGTAAGCATCCCCCCCCCCCCCGAAACACAGATCCTTAATCGTGGTCTTGCACTGCAGTGTGTGAAGATCAACACATGTTGTGCATGCAGTATCACAGCTCCATCTCACCTCTCATCATGAGCTCTTCAACAAGGCCTAACCTGCAGGTTACCGACTCTATTTCACGCGTGCATTTCTATATAAACTTCATACGTGAGCAGTTTTGGGAGTCAAATAACAGGCTGGCAAATGTAAAGTTCAGTGCTGTGTCAAGGTGTGCTGCGTTGTGACGTCATTCCCCGAGCTAACGCCAGCTGGGTAGAAAGGTGCTGCTGGTGAGCGCAGAGACAAAAACAAGCACGGAAACATTGCGCAAAAAATAAACAACAACAGAAACATTTCCCCAAATATCCAGGTGAATTACCTGTAATTCGGCCCGCTCCACATCCCACTGCGCTCTCTCCACCTCGAAACGGGCCCATTCGTGCTGCAGAAAGTGCAGGATCCCCGGGATATTATACTGCGCCCTCACCGCCTCCCCGCCTCCGTCGCCCGGCTGCTGGACTCCTTTTGCTCCGCCACCCAAAGCCGAGTTATTGTTATTGTTAAAAAACACACCGGGGCCCGCCTGTTCGTCCATGGCCAGGCCGGGAAGGGAGATCCGTTCGCCCAGATTGGCACGACAACTCCGTCTGATGGTTTCTCTCTGTGTCTCTCAGTCTACTTTACAATATCCGCTTGGAGTAACAGAAAGCAGAGAGGAAAAACAGGCTGCAGACAGAGACAGCTCTCTCTACTGGGCAACTCTGCTCAAAACCAGTAGTCCGTTGGCTGAATTACAAAAAGCGCTCCTGCTCCCTATAAACGCGCACTTCCTAGAGCTTGAACTACTCTAATACGCCCTACGTAGTGCACAATCGGTCCAACAGCGACTTGTTTTGGGGATTCAGTCGTTGTACTGTGTCGACGTCGACAGCGAGCTCACGCCCACAAACAGAAGGGTAGAGCTCGCGCGCTGTGTCAACATACTCGGCTCTGATTGGCTGTCATAAATCACTTCGATCGTAAACATCCAATCGAATGTGAATGCAGTTGTTTGTACGGCGAAGCGGGCGCTGTGCATTATGGGACATGCGGATGGGGACTTTCAAATGGAAGCCTATATTTTTGTTGTTGTTTTTTAAGTCAAATTTTTTTTTGTGCGTATTATTATTTTTTTTTAAAAGACAGAAAGGAAAACGAAATGTTTGTTGTAATGGGCCATTATGTAAAAAATAATGTGTATAAAGTAAAAAAAGACATTAAATAACAACTAATTGTTTATAAAAAAAAGTATTCAAGTAAAATGTGTGAAAGGTCCATTTAAAGGACACAGGAGAGTGGGCTGGCAAAGTGTGCATTGCAACAGATACTACAGGCTGTTGTATACGTACACAGTACACCTGTGTGCCTGCATAGGTGTTCTTACATCCATTCATCTTCAGTAACTGCTTTGGTCAGGAAGAGGAAACCAAAGAACATGGAAGAAACTCACATTGACAAGGAGAGAGTAATCTCAGTAAGCTCAGGGTCAGACCCAGGTATCCTAGACTTAATCCCAAATTTGATTTAAATAGCTGCATGGTAGGTATACCTAACAAAGTGGTCTCTGAGTAGACAGTGCATGACATATTTTATTAGGTATACATGTCAATCTGTGTACTGGCAATAGATTTATGCAATTAGACGACAGCTTCATTTTCCATAATGTAGTCACAAATGATTGGAAGTTGAATGAATACGACACAACGACGCAGCTCCAGTGTCCCGGTACAATTCTTAACTTACCATCTGTGTGGAAATTCGCATGTTCTGCCTGTGTCGGTATGGGCTTCCTTTGGGTTATCTGGTTTCTTCCCACCTCCAAAAAGCATGCATGTGGGTGTACTACTCTAAACTGCACCTAAGCATGAATAAGTGTGTGAATGTGTCTGCATGCGTGAATGTGTGTACATACATCCATCCATCTTCTACTGCATACTCCTTCTTCAGGGTCGGGGGGGAACCTGGAGCCAATCCCAGGGAGCATCGGGCACACAAGGCGGGGTACACCCTGGACAGGGTGCCAGTCCATCGCAGGGCATGTGTGTGTACATGGTGTCCTGAATTGGACTAGCATTGCATTAAGGCTGCATTCCCACCTTGCTCCCAGAATGGGCTGTGGATCTACTGTGACCTTGACCAGAAGATAAACGAATAATTTCTGGAAATTTAGTGTGAAAAATGAAGAAAAGAAGCTTTTGCTCTTTTGCTCTGATAGTTATCACTTGTGTTTATTAATGTATTAAACACCATAGTAAGTGTGTTAGCAATGATGTCAGCATGGCACACAGCCAAACTTCTCCACAGGAATAACAACTATACCATTAACCAACAAATTAGCACCAGAATCGCTAAATACATTATAAATAATTCAATAGGATATAGTAATTATGTGATTTATTTATTTGACACTTACTTTAAGAAAAGTCTTTGAGGATGAATAACATACTTATATACAACACTTTCAGAAATCAAATAAAAATAAAAGAATTATTCCATGATTCCAGGGGTGGCACGATGAAGAGTAAATCTGTATCTTTAGTAGCCTATGTACTTGACCTGTCAAAGTGCATATAGTGCAGATTTAATTAGCTTTTAGAGTAAAGCATTAAAAGTGGCTCAGTGGTCCTTAAAGTCCAATTATGCATCTGAAATCATTTTTTAAAAATGTATTATGATATTTTTTGAAATGTACAAAAAGATGTGCCTTAAAAATAGAAAGAACAAGAGCATGGCTTGGCCAGTGATTCAGTTTTGTCAATCTGAAAATACTTTATTGGCATTGATTGTTTACATATAATATTGCCAAAGCATCAATATAGAGGAAAACAAAAGGGACAAAATGCTACACTGTGCCAGTGTAGGTCATAAGTATAGGGGTTACATTAATGATACATATAAAATAAAGTCGAATAAATCAGAAATAGAGTAAACAAAACGCATGTTCAGTGTGTAAAATTATTTAATTACGTGATTCCTTTACTCGGAACATTCTATCGGCATTACCATAATCCGAACAACACTGTCGTTAACACACGCAAAGCACAAAAAACTGTCGTAAACACCGACATAAAGGATACCTAAACTCCTTGACGTTGCCACCCAAGCAATTAGGAACAGTACAGTTTAATGCCTTTATTTATTACACTGAAGCTTCACTGCATCTCTTCAGCTAGTTTTCTCCCCTTATTTCAGTCTTTCTGCAAATCACCCAAGCTCATAATCCAGCAGGCAGAGGGGGAACGGGGAAGGATCAGGCCCAGCTACGTCACCTGATGTGCGCTATTTAATTGGAGTTAGGTGCACTTCACGGGCAACTAGAGGGAGCAGATCAGAGCCCGGGGCAAAGTCGGGAAACATCTACCATGGCTCCGTTTGAGAAAGCCCAGCACCCCAAGTCTTTCAAACAGAGGAAGAGCTTTGGTAGTCTGCTTTTATAACGTGTTTAATAGTCTCATCTGTCTGTATTCGTTTTCTGACTCGAATCTTCTTCTTGTTGTTTTATTTTTTTGGTGTGGATAAGCAGCCACGCGAAAGCATGAGGTGGCAGGAATCAGGACCAAATTTCCAACCAAAGTGCCGGTAAGGACATGCTGAATCTGGGCCTAAACTATTTTCCAGTTTTCCCCCTGCTTCCGTCACCATTCCTACCAAACTGCACATTTTGTTACAACCAGTGCAACTGCATGCCATGTGTCTTAACTGGGCTTTTAGTGTCCAGTGGCATCTGTGATCCTTCAGGTCCAATCTAATGGTACACTTTATTTTCACACTTTCAGGATAAGCATGCATACTAAAGAACACATCATCTGTACAAATCACGATTGCACCAGCACATGGTCTGTGATTAAACTGTGTATCTGCTTGTTGCTGAGGTCATGTTCACCTCTACCACTTTTGGACCACTGGTGTACCATATGCACCTTCTTTTAAAGTACAGTGATATCCCCTTGATGGTACCACATCTGGACAAAGAAAAGTACAGTTTGCTACTTTGTCTGAAAGTGTAGGTCTACAACATCGTAACTCCAGGAGGAAACAATACACCTTTGGTCCTTCTTTTTTTGACTGGACAGCCTAGGTTGTGTGCATCACAAGTTAATTAATATAAGTAATCCTGAACAGAGATGAGTACACTTTAAGGGATATCAAATTCAACTGCTGTGGGCCTTGAAATTTGTTTATTTTTAAGAGATGTCAAAGTTCAGATTTTGCTGAAGATTTCTTAGATGTTATTAGCGTGAAGTGTTTGTAGGCTGCTAATAGAAAAACGTTAGCATTGTGATGTGTTTTAAATTTTATTTCTCTTTTTAAGCTGCCCACTAACGTCTTAGATATTTAAAGGTAATATTGGAATGTTGTGTTAAGGACTAATGTTAATATTTTTAAGCTATCTTTATAGCTCAGCTACTCTTAATCAAACACCGATCTATAGTGTGTCACCTGTTTTGCAGTAAATCTGATTTATTATTGTGTTGTATCTGAAGTGGACTTTTGAGTGCTCTACTTTTTGCATGTGGTCTAAATGCTGTTGCATTTCAGGTGATTATTGAATAATGTTTTTGAGGGGAAATGATCTACCAGCCCACTTACCCATTGGTTCTCAGCTAGAGGCCTTTAGTGTTGGGGTGTTTTTTTTCCTCCTTCTCTTCCACTGCCTTCATTATTCCTAGAATTCAAACCTTATTCTTCTCTCAGGACATACTAGGTTGGACATGTAATTAACTTAAGTTATTATTGGACTTTTAGCAGTATCTGTATCTTTACATGTGAATCAGTTCTGATTTCACTTCAGGATTTCAGTATTGAGTGCTTGTGGGCCACCAATGTGGAAATGTTTACAGGTTAGTTTTGTGCATGTGTGTTGTACTTGTGCATGTAGTTGTAGTTGAAGTACTGTCCTCTCGCAGGTGATTATAGAACGATATCAGCGTGAGAAATACCTTCCACTGTTGGACAAAACCAAGTTTCTTGTTCCACAAGAGCTCACCATGACACAATTTGTCACCATCATCAGGTGTGTTCTTTTCTTTTATTTCTTTAGTATGCTGCCTTTTCTTAAATACTTATAACCTTGGGTCTATTGGTTAGATATAAAGCTCCAGTCACCCATAGCAGCTTTGTCATGCCAGTGCTCATGATTTAAGGACCTGAGGAATTTGGGTTGTATAACAGACAAGGTAGATTTGAGTGTTTCTGTGGGAATGAGCTAAATTTAAGGTCTGTCCCCTTTTACTAATATGGAAGGTGTTCTGACTTAAAAACAAAACACTTATGTAACCCCCCCCCACACACACACACACACACACACTAAATTACTTGAACAACAAAGTGAAACTGATCACAGGTTGAGAACTAGTACCAGAATTGGGCTGTAACAAATTTAAATATGAATGAAAATGGAATGATTTAAGATCAGTGACCTTTTTAAAGGTTTTAGTATTAATTTAAATGGGGGATTTCTCAAACTGCTTCCTATTTCAGTAGTCTGGGCACTGATTAAGGGAGTTGGCCATTTTAAGGTCTCTCAATCGCAAAATCCTTTCTATGCACTGGAAGGTTTGCTCCCTATAAAAAATAAAATGAGTTTGGAGGGGGAGGCAGACAAGCTCTATGCCAAATTTCTCTACAAATGTAAGTAGTTTATCGTTGTTGTAACTCGGTTACTTGCACTATATATTTTAGCTTTATTTCATGTTTTATATACAGTTTGACTGAATCCAACAACTTTAAAAAGATTAACTTGCTGAGCCAGCGAAATGGCAGTTTCGAAGGGTGCCCCTCCCCCATTTCCCAAATAAAACCAGCTGACAATCTTCTAGATCAAAAGAAGTTGTGCAGAGGGAGCACACCTCAGCAACACAGAAGTGAACTCGTGATCAGGAGGTGTAGCCCTCTTTATACTGGGGAATAAACAATGGAACAATTTCATTTTTTTATGATGTAAAAAATATTGTTCATAATTGTATAGAAAGGGCATCTACCAGATTCTACATGTGCTTAGTGGGTAATAAAAGCTTCAGAAGATGGTTCCCTAGATCATTAAGTAACTAACCAGCACAAGAACACTCATAACTTTTTATAATGATTCCAGAACACAGAAGTAAAACTATTGGGGGGGGGGGGACCCATCAGGTCAGTATAACTGTACAGTTCAACTAATAAGCAATAAACATTGAGGGCAAAAGAAGCAATAAGTATTTTTAAAAAATAACATTTTATCAATCTGTGCCATTATGCCTTGTGCTGCAAAATATTGTTTAGGCGTAAACGGGAGCAAAGAAACCACTTCTGGATTTTCTCCATTTATTAAATAAAATTAACTCCAATTTCTTTTTGAATTTGCTTCTTGGAGGTAATGGTGTGTTGAAAAATAGAAGGAATCTCACCTTGTGGATCTGCCATATAATTGCATCTCCTTTTCAGAAACCGGATGACTCTCATGCCAAGCCAGGCTTTCTACCTGCTCATCAACAACGCAGGCATCGCCAGCATGTCCCTCACTATGGCACAGGTGTACAAGGACCACAAGGATGAGGATGGCTTTCTCTACATGACCTATGCCTCTCAAGAAATGTTTGGACACTGGGAACGTGTGTACCAGCTCTCACGATGATAATCAGGAATGTTGCATGGGGGATGTTTAAAAACTGTAGGTGAAGCACTAAATGTTTGTACATAATCTTGATTGTATAGTTTTAAAAACTCTGCGTTTTGCGTGTATGCACACGTCTTGGGAATGTTATGTTTTAATGAACAAAGTAATAAATTGTATCTCATTCTTGTGTCCGTTGCTAGAGTGCAGCTTTGTCAGACCCCACCCCCCTTTTTGTGGTACAGGAACATCTGAAACATCTCCACATCCTTCTACCATATTAAATAAGATGGGTAGCTTGTAAACTAGCTTGAGTCTGTCAGGCAGGTAATATCTGTTCAGGGTAACAGCCAGACCTGTTTACAAATAAAAAGTTACATCATTTATAAATAAAAATAAAGCGGTTAAAATCCTGTATTAAAGGAGACAAAAACTGGAAAATGTATTACTCTATTTACATTATAATAAACATAATTGCTGTTGAATAAATTCCTGTGGGCCATTTAAACTTCCATAAAGTTATTTTCTGTAATTAAATTTAGATGCAGGTAGGCTGAAAAACAATGTAGACTGACAATTAAGTCTCTGCCCAAAAGGGTTTAACATGGTTGCATTTGGGGTGAGGAAACTGTTCAGTGGAATAAAAAGTTACAAGGAATATTATTAAACAGGAGTTTTGTGCAAAACAATCTTAATTAGTTTCTTTCATTCTTGGCTGCTGACATTTTATTGAATAGTAAATTGCATGTTTTAGTGCCTCCAAAAATGAACTATTACAAAACAGAAAAGGTGCCTACATTCACTCACATCAAGAACTGCATAAATGTTAGTGCAAATGCGTCTAACCCTACATGTTCACTTGTAAAATAATGTTGCCCTTGCAGTGATATTTCAATGCATGCTCTTAAGTTTTATTTTGCAATAACACTTGCCTGTCCCATGTCCTGTGTTAACCTTGGATTTTCTATTAAGGATTTCCATTTCCTGAAACTTCTTTCTTAAAAGGACATGGCAAAACTGCATTCACACTCTGATCAGTCTGTGACCTCAAATAAACTTGGAGTGACTTTAATGGAACGTTCTAAAATGTTTTACAGTTTTAAATATACTGGTTGTAAAAGTCATTTTCTTGTCAGCTGATTATCGACACTCAGCATTTGTTAGAAAATGTATAATATAATCAGAATAAACCACTTAAGTTTATAAAGTCTGATAAGCAGTGGTGTGCTATTTTGGAGACCATACACTTTTCTCTATTGAATGATTAATTGGTTGAAGTGGTGCATAAGCAAATATGAATATGGCAAAACCACTGCTGTGTTTTTTTCTTTTTATTCCTCAGTTTCATCAATGTACACATCAGCATGTTTGGTAATTTTGCAATTACTTGTGCTAAGGTTGCTTGTTTAACAACCCATGTTTCATCATAGCCAGTACCACACTCAGCAAGATTTTCTCTTCTACATTTTCCTGCAAAAGAGCAGGAGTGATGCAAAGAAAAAAACAACCTAACTGCAAAATGATTTATAATCCTAGAAGATGATTGATTCTCTTTTGAGAAACTAGTCTCTCAGGAAATCCTCGGGGAGATTGTGCTTAGTACTGTTGTCTTCTGCAAGATCTAGAATTAAACCGATCTACAATAACATTAATACCCACTGACTTGTGATATGAATAACATTGATTATCTCATTACAGTGGCACCTGTCAAGGGGTGTGATATATTGGGCAGCAAGAGAACAGTCAGTTCTAAAAGTTGATTTGTTAGAAGTGGGAAAATGGGAAAGTGTAAGGATTTGAGTGACTTTGACAAAGGCCTCCAAAGAAGTTCTTTCTGCTAAAGGGGGCAATACTAGTTTCTGAGACCAAAGGTGTACTTACTTTTTCCACAGAAGAATATTAGAATATCTATTGATGTTTCTGTTGAAAAAATGACAGAAAAAGCTAATTTTCCTTGTGGGTTTGTTATTGTTAACTTTATTAATAGTCACTGTTTCAAAGATGTTTAAATGTTTGTCTAAATATGTCAAAAAAGCCAACATTTTCCATGGGGTGTAGTTATTTTTTCACGTCTGTAGTACTAAATTTTGTAATAAAGCATTAATGGGTGGCAGAAAAATGTTTAGCTTTATATTGATCTATATTTAATGTTATTTGAGTTGTGTGCAGTAATTTAATAAATGAGGTCTATTTACAGCCACAGTAAGCAAAGAAATGGAGCTGCAAATGTGAAGCAAACAGTTTCACTTCTTAACTGCAGCTTTAACGTGCTATTTGCACATTTATAATGTGATTTATTCATGACAAAATGGAGGAACTAGCCTTGTGAGTGAATACAATATCCTGCAGATGGTGCTGTTGTGCTGCAAAACACCCTGCAAAGAGAAACACTGTCAGTATTGAATTGCCAGTTCTTATGGCGATGATGATTTGGCTTCAATACTACTCAAAGGCATTTATGTTTTATACATATACCTGTAATGTGTCCTCAGGGACATTCTGCAGTCGTATTTATAACCGCAAGCATAAATAACAGGTTTGTGTTGTTGTGTATTAAAATGAAATCACTTATTACAATCTCCCCCTTTGAGGCCCTTTTGTCCAGATTAAGCTAACAGCCAGACTGACATGTCCTTCTCTGTTGCCTTGTGCTTATTTCCTGTTATCCACAGTATTACAACAGCACTCCTGCCGAAACAGCAACATATTCAAGGCCATGTCAGTGCCATCCTCAGCCAAAACGAGTCTTGTCTTCCGGTGACTGTGTTTAGACTGGTGCCATGGGGGAGTGGAAAGTCCAAGCGATTGAATAGTGAGATGCATAGGTCTGTTTGTGTAATGCTGAGGAGATCACAGTTTAATGCACTGCTGCAAACTACAACAACAGACAAGATTTAAAGTGACAGATCAGCTGAAAAATAAATTGAACAGAATTTTCCACTTAGTCCAAATGTAGTGGAGCCAAGACCGGTTTGATGTCTGAAGTGCAGACATCATTGCAGAGCTAAGCCCCCCTGTCTTTCAAAGATTAATTATATGAAGAAGCAAGGCAAGGGCTGATTTCTTTCTAACCCAGATTCTAATGTAGATTCATACAGCCAGTTGGTAAAAGACATGTCAGGTGATTCCACAGAGTGAAATAATCTCCATTTGGACTGATATTTCTTAGTCTGCTTTAGTGACACGTCAATAAGTCAACAGCAGTAAGTGAGAAGGTATAACGAAAATACAGTCACAGGTGTAATGAAAGTGAAGAAGGTGAATTATTTACTCTGTCATACTTTGTATCAAAATGCTTTTAGTGGAGAAACTAAAAATAGACAGGATAATCATACACTGTTTAACCAATGTACAAATTACACAAAGGGACAGACAACAGAAACATAAGGAGGATTTTGTTTGGTTTGTTTGTTTGATTGATTGAATGAATGAAAGATACATTTACTGGGATGACAAAGGCATGCGTTGTAGGCTGATTGGCATTTCCAAACTGTCCGTTGAGTGTGAATGGGTGTGTGAGGTTGTGCACGATTGTGCCCAGCGATGGGTTGGCACCTGGGATAGTCTCCAGGCTCCCCGTGACCCTGTGTAGGATAAGCGGTATGGAATATGGATGGATTATTATTATGTCATTATTGAGACCTTGTGATATAATACATTGCTGAACCCTAACAGTTTAGTTGTTGAGCTATTGATAGATATTAGATTTTAACTTCCCATCTAATATCATGACCTGCCATCACCATTATTGCAACAAGTAAAAGATTCTATAAATAAACAAAGCTGTTGGTTTAGTATCACACCACATAAGCACCAAACTGAGGTCAAAGGTGTTGAAAAAAGAATCACATTTGTATATTACAAATGATTTGGATGGTAATAATGTTTAATTACTATATTTATTCTGCAGTTTACTGAAACTGTTGTAAAAAGCTATTAACTCTCTTTAGTTCTTAGCTACATTAGCCTCAAAACTTTAGACAAAACCTAAAGACGCAAAACTTCTTTTGGCTAAATGACTACATTTACATGTGGGAAAATATGTTTATTTAATTTTTTTCCAGACTATTGGTAGGTCTTACTGCAAAATTCACAAAGGACATTTCAAAACTCACAGCCAGTGTCAGCCATCTTGGAAAAAGTACCTTAATACTTTCATTTCCCTCGGTGCAGTGCCAGAACAATGACAGATCACATTTATTTGACCCAAAAATATGTATGAATACACAGTATACATTTACACACAAGTCTTGAATATTATTCCAATGGCATATGTCAAGTGCTAATAATAGTCTCTAAACATGTCACACTAATCAGTGGCGTTGCTGTTTTCACCCTCTACGTCCTCTGGCTCTGCTTATCCATGCCATACGAGTGTGTGGGCTTCTAATACCATTCTGACAGGTGATGCGAAACCTGCTGCCCTCCATGTGCCAGTCTGAAGACAAACACTTAATTGTCCCGGGTGCCAGCCATGCACACACAGCGCCATAATTAACAGGCTGCCAGCACAGTAATGCCAACCCTTCAAACCAGGGGCACAGAGTGCACTGACAGTTATTTCATGGATTCGTATGCAGCAGTACAACAAACTCAAACTGTCCATCTAAAAATAACTGACTATTCTCAGGAAGCTCATGAGAATACTCTGTAGAGAATCCAACAGGATATGCATTACAAAGATGACTCATTCAAGCCTCTCAGCAGTCAGGAGAACTGCAGAAAAACATGAGCTGAAGGTGGAATTAATAAGTAGTTGTAATTTGTTTATGTAGTTTAGTTATAGTTATAGACCTGCAGCAGTAGACCAGTCCAGAGCCGTGTGCACGGGCATTCATTAAGCTTCTGTGCTTCAGCTGGGACTGGCAAAAACATTCTCTCTCATTAAAGCTCTTCTGGTGTGCCTTCATTGGCAGGAGCATAAAAACGTCCTCTCAAGCCACTGGAACACATCCTGAATATAATCAAGCTGCCTGCCGTACATCAGCTTAATTGCATTCCTGTCGGGACTATGTCACTCCATTCAGCGGGCTTCCACAGAAAAGAGGGTCGGTGACTCAAAGGCCATGCTGTGATTCAGTAATAGCTAGTCACAATTTTGCCTTGATGTCTGGAAATGACTCAGTGTGTTTTTGGAATTGCAGTATATTTGGTTTTCTCCAACTCAAGAATGAGGAAAACATCTGTCTCACCACATGCTAACAATGGATTTAAGTCAAGAATGCATCCAAATCTATTTTGAGATATAATACAAAATAAGCCAAATGCAAACATATTAAGTAAAGAATAAAATACAACAGGGCATGCTGTTATAGGAAAACAATCAACAACAGGGTGGTGTGATTATTTTCATAACAGCATGTCCCGGAATGTTTTATCAGTCAGTACAGACTTTATTTGTGTGATTGGTGAATTTGCCATTTTGTCTATGGAAAACTACTTCAATTGGCAAAATTGTAATTGCAGAAAATTGTTTTGCATGGTCTTTCATAGTGATAAAAGGGTTGGCAAATGAGACCTTTTAGATGTAATCATGTTCGACTCACGTGAATCGAAGAGGGCTTTGACCGAATGCACGTTGTGATGATGTCACATGACGTGTCTTGGCTGAAATCTGTAGAAAATCTACAGAAATTTTGCAAGCTCCTCCGAATATCGTGGAGTTCACTTGATTTTGTGCTAATGTCTGCGATCACAAATTGCAAATTCCTGGAGGGACTGCCTTACCACAGCAATTTTGCCAAGTACAATGTGATTTTTAATGAAAGAGCAATAAATCATTATTTTTATTCATTTGTTAGGTTGAATGTTGTGGAACGTCTACAAACCAAGTTCCTGTTATCTCTTATAGTATAACAGCTATCAATAGTCTCCCTTTTCTCTCTCTTAAAGTTAATAAGACAAAAACAAAATACACCTTGTCATGTTGGAAACCCTCTGTCCTGAAGACATTTCAGAAAATGTGAAGGAACAGCTTTACTTCTGCCTGTTACCAAAAATGCTAAGTAAACATTTCATCGCAGAAATCTTCACCATATCAACAATCACACACATTTTAATGTAAAAATGTATTTATGTGGAGCATTAGCGTTGAGATGGAAGACGGGTAACACTAGGTATCCTTCATTTACAAATGAAATAATGAGTGGTCAGTCAATCACACTGTCTCTTTAGTCTCTTCAGCTTTGCCTGTTAACATCCAGCATGCTAGCTAGTGGAAATTATGAATAATAAAATGTAAACAGCAAATAAAATATTAAGTCTTTTACAATGATACTGTATTGATGATTGCAAGGCTTTATAACACTGATGAGGTTGCACTGGTGTGTGAATTTCCATTGCTGGTTGGTGGATAGTTTTATATTAAAGATAATGCTACATAAGTGAATTAAGCTGATTACAGCAAATACCACAGCACTATAATTGTGAATATTCTTGGTAAGAGGGGGAGTGACAGTGAAACTCACTTGTCCAAAATATAACAATAATATTTTGTATGTATTAAGGATAATTTGTATAAAAAATAACTTTATTGTTAAAATTTACTACAAAACCTTAATTATATTATAGTTTGGTTGCCATGAGCCATGTGTCCCTTCCAAAATAGAAATGAAACCTACACCACTGACACAAAGTATAGTGATTCTGTTTCTGCTAAATATAATACAGTTTCTTTTAGTGAATGGCATGAAGCATTGAGTGATTATGAACTATTGATTTTTTCTACTACGCTGGATTTTATATTATACCAGAATTCTGGTTGAGTACGTGTTGCGGCTGAGGATGTGCACAAACACCACAGGGAGAATTCCTTCCTCTGTAATAATTATTTAAGTATTTTTGTCTGAGAATATGTTCTGGGTTCTGCCCTCCATTCACAATTTCCATCCATCCATCAGACCTGACACCTCTGTCCAGGCCTTGCTTCCTGCAGTGTGAACAGGAAGTGTGGTGTGCCAAAGCCTCACGAGTGCACTTACTAACATTACCGCCTATTGTGTTCCAGCTGATATTTTAACTTCAAATTTCAAAGAAATAATAAGACATAATAATTTGCATATAAACATTTGTTATGACTGAGGAATGTGCTGACTTGTACTCCACACATAAAACTACTCTTATTGTTGTTCATGCTCTTCACTGATCTTCTGAGCCAAGGTAGCTGACACAGGAATGTTAAAACAGGCCTTGTGAGTTATAAGTAAGGTTCATGAGGTCCTTCACATATGGTAAAATAAAATTATCATTAGATAGATAGATAGATAGATACCTTTTTTGCTTTCAGTGACTTGTATGTTCTTTTATGACGCAAAGCAAATTTTATAAGTAATTAACTACCTATTTAGGAGTAGACAATAACAGTCCACCATCCAACCAGCCAATCAACCAGCCAAGCAACCGATTCATCAAAGCAACTATGCAAACAATTAATCAACCAACCAACCAGCCAACCAACCAATCAACCAATTCTTCAAACAAACCAACCAAACAATTTATCAATCAACCAATTAATAGATGAACAAATCAACCATCTAATCACCCAACCAATGCATTGATGTGTTAATCAACCAACCAAACAACGCACCACTCAATGAACCAATCAACCTACCTACCAACCAATTAACCAAACAAGCAACCAACCAACAAACAATAAACAAAAAAAAATACATGTAATTTTAAGTGACTAAATAATATATGAAGAATATATATAACACTGCTGAAAAATATACCTTGGTCTGACCAGTTGCCAAAATCCCTGGTTGAGCTGGTCAAGACAGTAGACTGTTTTGCATATGATCTTGGTCTGTACACACACACACACGCACACACGCACACACACACACACACACACACACACACACACCACCACCACCACACCACATATAGGGAGCTTGTTATTTCTTCAGCTTCCTAGCTGATTAAACTGACTAGAAAAATGTTTGAGATTATTCTCATTGCCTTGCTTTTGTGTGTTATGTTCTTGAAACAACCTGTTTAAAGTGATGCATTAGTATTGGTAATTCACAAGCTGTTTCCATCTACCATTAGTTAACTGCTAATAAACATTCCAACATCAACATGAATGGGCTTTCAGTATCTGAGTCCCGAATTACATGAAACGATCACAGCCATTTAAAAAAATGTTTTGTTAAATACTGATATTAACTAAGTAAGCTAACAATCAACAAGAAAATTTAAGGAGCACATTTTTTTAGTGCAGAATTACTTTATCATCTAAAAAATTTTTAATGAGCAATCAACCGATAAAAAAAAAAAACAGGCTTTATTATATTATCTATTAAGGATCGTGGTCTGTGTTATAAAAGCACTGAAGATACCTGTGAGGATTTATCTATTTAAAATCTTGATGTTGCCCAACCCTACTTGTTATCAGCACTGGGCAGCCAAATAGAAAGCAGATGTAACCACAAAACACATTTTTCTACATATCACACATTGTTTTACATATTCAACCTATTGTGACCTTTTTTACTATATTAAAAATGGATGAAGCCATAGACACAGGGAAATAATTGCTTATTTCAAACTGGAGTCAACATCACACTGATATTAGTGCTCCCTTTGTCTCTCTTTGGGTTTTTTTTTTTGGACAAATTACCTCGGTAGCACCAAAATGAATATTTCATAATCATCCCTCAAGGACTATAGAAGAAACACATGATTATTTAATGGGTGCCGGGGTTAAATGAGACACTCTTTGGAGGAGGGTCTTATCAGTTGCTGGTTTTAAGCCCTCAGAGTGAGCTAGTAAGGCCCTATGCTATTTATACTCACCTTTGTGTTATAATCACTGTATGCACAGATGAGACTGGTAATTGCACCTTCCTGACAGAGTCGGTTTCCGTGTAATTATGGATGGTGTCTAAACATAACCGCCCATGCCTAAAGCATTAGTAAGTGTGAAAGGAAATTCAATAAAGCTCGAAATGAGAATAGAAAGCCACTGAAAGTCTGCCTGAACTTTTATAGCTTTTGGAATTGGGACACCGAAAAAGCCTGGAAAAACAGGATAGAGGAGAATAATCTGTAGTGTGCTATAGCTGAACAATGTGTCATCTGCTCACACAGTGTCACAGGCACATACTCACTCACACAGAGACAGTTTAGTCACACTGTTTTGTCATAGGCCTTAGGAAGTGAAAAAAAATGTTTCGTGGTCAAAAGCATGCTAAACAGGAAGAATGAGGAAAACAAACTGGCTTGGCGTTTACCTCAAGGGGGCAATGTTGTTCCAAGCAAAAGAAAAGAAAAAAAAGTACGAGGATGTGCATGTGTGTGGGTTTAACGTTAGGTTTTCCCCTAATATTAAATTTCACCGAGAGGCATTGCATGTGAAAGCTGCCATGTTGCGTATGCTGACCTCAGAGGAGGTCCTTTGTCTCAATAGCTCTGGTCACATGTTAGTGGCTACAGTAAATGCAAAGTTTCCCATGTGATGTGGGCCTCAGTGATGACAAATCTCTCCCCACGTCATCAAATCCTCTGAGAAAATGAAAGCAAGTGTGTCTTGCTGGGTGCCATGGGCACTTACAAGCCTAACATGCTAATACCTGTGGCTAATGCATTTGGCTAATGGATGTGACTCACATCATCTCTCCTGTAAAAGTGCACATCTAAGGACTCTGAAGCTAGAGCTTTATGAATATACACAACTTATGGGTGAGCTTATGGGTCTGGGGTGCCATGTTTATCCTGAATTACTTGGATTGTGGGAAAAGGAGAAGACTGTAGATGTGAAAATAGGACTAATGGTTTGGCTGTGCGTAACAAACTTTTAATGGTCTGTCATGTTGGCTTAGAAGCTATAAGTCAATGCCTTGCACACAAACACACATACACACACAGATACATAATCCTCACCTTGTTCAACGCTTCAAACCTGGTTAATGGTGCCCATTGAATCCCCTGGGATAGCTAATGAATGGAGCACAGTTTGACACAATAATGTAGGTCTGTATCCCACTTCTTGTCCTAACACATGTCTATAATTAACATTAGCACTGACATCATGCACACCTCGCTATACCCGACATTCTGTGTTTGTAGATAATAAAAAATGCTCTATATTTATGCACCAGATTGAATAGTCAACAGGATGAGAGGATGTAAGACTGAATTGCTGCTTTTTGTTCCAAACAAGGAGGAGAAAAAAAAATATTAATAAAAGGATGGAATTCAAAGGTGGGAAAGGTGGGTAGAAGTCAGAACTACACCTATTCATAATGATGTCATTATGTTAGTGCAGGTTTTCTTCACAGGTCAAAGTTCAAGGATGGCTTTAATTTTGCCCTTTGCCTACACAGCAAAGTGTCAAGCATTAAAGCTAAAGGCTAACAAGTTGTGTGCTATGCTGAGGCATTATGTCATATGTCCAAGACATTCAAGATGTCTGTTAGGTATAGGACTTTCAAACAGAACTCGTGAATTCATGCTTTCGATATGGGACCAGACATGTTTGCGGTCCAAGAGGCAGAACTCATGAGAACACTGGGAAATGTGGACAATATATTAAGCACAGGAAGTTTGCATGTTCTCCCCATGCTGCGGGGGTTTCCTCCGGGTGCTCCGGTTTCCTCCCCCAGTCCAAAGACATGCAT
>JAOUWY010000003.1:7839486-7849964 GCA_025728095.1 Prietella phreatophila
CACACACACACACACACACACACATACACACACACACACACACACACACACACACACACACACACACACACACACTGCATACTTCCTCTCCTACACTGTGGAGATTGAGTTTCAGAGGTCTTGGAACAGGCAGAGAGCTGAGACAGGCATGCAGAAGTCACATGGCGCAGTATGACAGCTGTGCATGAATCATGGCGGATTTTATTTCGAGTTAATGATTGTTTAAACCGATTGCAGTCGGGTGAACAGCCACTATTACTGCTGTTAAAGTTAGAGCTCTGAGACAGAACTTGCTAAATATTTACTGGAACATTATTAAAGGGCAGCTACTGGAGGTGGAGAATATGCAAGGGCCTGTGCTGAAATATAAATGTTGACACGTTCAGCATACTAATATTATTCTACACTGTTATAATCAGTACAAATAGTGGAATATTATGGAATATTATCACTGAACCCTTGTATGGAGATTTGTAGAACCAGTATTCAGAGGAAAGTAGTAATAAGGGAAAACAGTGAGTGTGTGGAATCCGAGGTGGGAAAAGCCAAGAACAGGCCTAAGGTCGGATTATGTATGAACCCAGCCTCAATATCCAACCAAAATATCGGCATAGCTACGGAGAGTGAACCATAAGCTTACAATTTCCTGAAGACACGGCCTCTCAAAATCCCCTAAGCTTTCACTATGAAATATGCTTGGCCAATACACACAGACACACTCAGGCACAGGGTCTGGTATGCATTTCTCATTTCAGGTTTCTATGTTGTTGAGCAGGAGTAGAGTTGTTTTTGAAAGGCTTTCACATCACCATACAAAGCAGAGATTACGGCAGCTTTGGTTTTATATGCTTAGTGGACACACACACACACAAGGCTAGAGTGAATTAGATGAGGAATGGTACTAGAAATGGGGGGGCTGCTTTGGGAAGGAAAACTCTCGCTCTCTCCATTTCTCCAAACACACACACATACACACACAAACAGAGATAGAAAGCCAGGAGTCTGCTCTATTTTCCATTAATGGTAACTGGAGCTAATCCTCAGTGCATTAGAGGTCAGGCTGCCAAACAGTCCACAACATGGACCTGGCCATAATCTACCTCCTGCACGCAAGATTTCTCCCAGGGCTCTGAGAGACATAGGGATGGGGGAGAGAGACAGAGAGAGGGATTAAACCTGAATAAAAGAGTCACGCTAGGGTCTATTCTTCCCCATCTGTCTGTATATACATCAACAAGCTCTAAACTCTCATTTCCTATCTGCCGTTCTCTGGAGAAGCTGATCGAATAGAGAGCAGTTTTCAATACCTTACACAAAACAGTCATATTTAGATCTTATTTTAGGGCTGTGGATATGGAAGCACTCAATCGTGAGAAGAGTAGAAGGGTCTCTGCACACTTAATTCATCATCTAAATATTGAATGACATGGTCGGCTCAAGAAGGTCATGTTCTTTTAGGTGATCTCAGCTAATGGAAACGCCTTAAACCTAGCGAATCAATAAAGCTCAGCAGGGCTTCCAGGGAAAAAAAATGAGCCGCCTTCCTTTCATCTGTGGAGTTTCCACAGAAACAAGGTCATTGCTTTCTGGATCACATCCAGGATGGCACAGAGTTTCCATCACCGCACAAACAAACACAACTGTGGCCTAACCAGCCAATCACACATGCTCTGAGATCAGACCCATTTCATTACACATGCCTGCAAGTACTCAGATTTCTCTTAAAGAAAAATACGCACAAATTCCTGAGCCTTAAACTTTGTTACCTCAGCCACCCTTGTTAACTAAAGTAACACACATCAATCAGGAGTAATTTAAGTTCCTGCTAACCTCATGACCTTGTGACCTTTAACCTTTCTTCAGATGGGGTGTGGATATGGCAGGCGGTACCTGGAACCTAGCTAATCTGCTTTAGCTCTTGCAGAAGACTGAGACCTGCCTAAACCCACTGATCTTAAGCCCAATCAATCTCTCTGTCAATCACTTGTTAACCCCCTCTCGAACCACAGGTCTGATTTTGAAGAGATTTGTGGGACACGTGGTTTGCATTTTTGGGGTCAGGGTTTTTGGCACAGTGTTTTCTGAATGTGGCCTAGATTCTTTCAAAAGTATGTTTTGTCTACAACTCTGTTCAGCTTGTGTTAAGGCCTCAAGAGGTCCTAAAGACTATTGTAATTTCAGTAGTTTATGTTCAGACTTCCATGCTTTTTTTTGTTTTGCCATTGTAAAATTTTCCCAGATAATATGTTCCCTGTATGCAAGCTGTTCTAGCAACCTGGCCGGAGTCCATGCGAAGTGAGATGAGCCCAAACCGATAAGACACAATGGGCTATCTGATATGTTGTGAACGGAAGACGGACCCAACTCCCTTTGTGTCAACGCAGAGCACTCTGGGAAAAAGGGAAAGGGGGAAGAAGTCCAGACTTTGGAGGACAAGGGGCCCGGGATCCAGGCCAAGAACGTCTGAGAAGTAACATTTGTTTCTCATTTGGTCTGCAAGCCTGAGTGAGTGGAGCGGATACTCACATTTCTCTGGTTACAGGAACTGTCCCTTTTTGTTATGTTCCGAATGATGAAGATCTGGAGGACTTACAAAAGTTTAAGCCAAGCCCAAAATCTCAACCCCAAGCAGAAACATCACTGGTGAATGATTTTTGGCCTGGGCAGCAGCATGTTTGCTCTAGAAAATAACAGGGCTCTGCAGTTACATCTAACTGAGCCAACATTTAACGCTGCTCTCTGTGGCAAACATATTCCCTTTGATGTGCAAGAGCATAGCAAAGCAACTCAAAACTTCAGCGCAGTGTAAACAATTTTAAAAGAAAAAAAAAAATAGCACTGGGCTGTTGCTTCTGGAGTGGAGACATGCCCCACAGCTAGACTCTGAGTACTTGATGGATGGGTTCAAAGGGAGGCAATGTAGTTTACATGCAGAGAGAAGATTGCAGAGTCGAGCCATCAAAATATGTCTCCAGGAAACAAGGCATGTGCTCAAACAGGAGTCAAATATAACGCAATCCACACATGTGCGGTCCATATGAGGGCTGTTAAAGGAGTGTTGACGTAGTCTGAGACGCCGCTGATGCTGGATCGGGGAGATGGTGGTGGTGGGGGGCTCTGGAGGAAGGGTAGGTTGAGCTTTTCCGCAGTGTTAGGGCCTCGTGACTGGGGCACATCTGGTTTTGGAGAGCCATCGACCTCTACTGCCCACACAAGGCTCTTTATAACGGCTGCCAGTAACCTGTAGTTAGCACCTGTGGGATCCACCCAGCCCTCCCCAATCACCCCCGTCTGCATTCTGCGTTCTCAACCCCTCCTCCTCCAATTTCCCTTCATTCTTTTCCTTCTTGCTCACTTCCTTTTTTTCTTTTCGTTCCTTCTCTCTGAAACAGCATCCGTTACGCAACATGTCCTCCCTGCTCTGTTTTTCGCTTGCTGAAAACATGCTGGCGCCCCTGAGGCCACAGCTCTCGTCCTATCAGAGAGCAGGACCACCACCATGACAACGGGTTACTAAGCAGAAACTTATACGAGAAGGAATGCCATGGTACCCATATCACCAACCAGAGGATAAGTGGCAGAGATAAACAGACTTGTCGTCTTTCATTTTTTATTTCTTCCTCTCGGTTCCATGGAACCTAGAATTACAAAATGTGCAAATGGAATGTTTCTATTCTTTCCCTGTTTTATATATTTACATCTCTTTACTCATGTCTGATTTTTTATTTTACTATTTCCAGATAGAGTCAGACAGAACAGAGACAAATCTGTCTATGCTCTCAAAATAACACAGCCTACTCAGCCACAGCTAAATCTCCTGCTTGTTTTTCCAATTGTGTTTTTTTTCTTCTTTTTTTTTTTGTCGGCCTCTCACCTTGCTGAAATAGAGACCACCCAGAAGGCTTTAAACTTGTTTCAAAGCTCTTGTGGTTTCCAGGTAGGACTTGTCAAAAGGACTGTTTTGTAGGGACTCATGTCTGGCCCAAATGAGAATGATCTGGAATGGAGTGGACATTTCCATTAGAGACTGTATGTGCATGCTTGTGAACAGAGCTGGGCCATTAGTGCCGATGTGCCTCCCTATTTTACCATGTTTATAAATAGAGTGATTTATCATGTGGAGAGAAGAAGGTGCCTCTGGCTCTTTGACTGATGTTAATGAACCTAACACACACAGACAAAAGACGTCACTGGACCTATTTGGCCCCTTTGCAGTTTACCCAGATTACTCAGCAGGGTGTGTGAGCTCCAGGCTAATGAATGTGACATGCAAACACAGCCCAGTCAACAGCTAGCGTCTGCCCCAGAGCCTTGCCTCTGATGGATAGACGATCTGGGATGGACTGGGTTGGCTAGAGTGGAGAACTAGCCTGGATTTTTTCACCTTACTGTTTCCCTGCATATTTCACTTGACTAGACTTCTCATCCATGCCCTGTGTCTATTTAAATACAACGGAGGGTGTCTCCTGGTTTCTGACTTGTACTGGGAGTCAGTGGGGCTGCAGAACTGGAATGTTCAGTACAGATACCTCTGAACTCCTACCAGACACCTCACTCCCATCATACTCTCATTCTGTCCAGCTAACCCACGGCCAATCTCATTCCCAATCCCACCCACAACTGATTTGAATCATGCCAGCTTCCTGGCAGATCGCAGTACATGCTTTAAAAACAGTCCTGAGCAATTCTTTGGATGGTTATGGGTTATTAAGGTTTCTACTTGGATGTTCTCTAATACAGTTGTTTATGGTCTCTAATGTTGTTTGAATGCACCAGAGTGACCATAAACCAAAGAGCCCTAAAGAGTGCTAGATGGAACCTTTTTTCTGATGGTACCCTCATAGAGCAGGTTATGGGCAAACAATTTCAAATTCTGAGACAGATCAATCAAACCATGTGAATGTTCCCAGCTTCATTTATGTGCTACCTTGTGAATTGAAATTAATTTGTCAAAAATCTTCCCTGTGTCTCTGCTTTTAAATATAGCAAATCTTACATGAATATATATAAAAAATAAAACCCTAAATTTTATCAGTCAAGACATGTTCAATGTGTGAGGGTTGCTTCTTTAGCTTTACACTGCAGCTATGAAGCTAATAGCTTAGTTAGGAAATTAGGAAAATATTACAGTTATCAGTTTAGCATGACATGCTTATCATCTCAAACTTGCCTCAGAGCATACAGTGTCTTGTATATAAGATTTATGAAGTATCTAGTAAATGTAAATAAACTAATGAAATTATGTGAGTCTGATGCTTAGTCTGGAGTAACATTAAATATGTGCTGAGGAAGAAAGTCATTCTGCCTTCAAAATGGCTGCTACTATTTTTAGCTTTGTGACATACTTTTGTTTATTGTTAGTCATAACAGTGTGTTATACATCAGAAAACACATAAGCATATATCATTTTCTTTTCCTTTCTTTTTTTAAATTTAACTTGCCTCTAACCACATAACTTTGTGTGGTTAGAGGCAAGTAGCTCTATAGAAATCAGTAGCAATTAGCTGTGTTCGTTAGCAACATGTAAGCAAAATTAGCCTTTACATTTTAAACTGAAGAACTTAGGGTTAGGGTTACCCCATCTAAGAGTCAGTTCGTAGGATTTCAGGTAATATTTCTTATTATATCTTTAATTATGGTTTGCTTAAAAATGTGAATAGAGCATTGCTCATACAACATTTCCAATTTCCTATTTAAAAAAAAAACAAACAAAACATTTAACTTGTGTTCCTATAACTATAAATGTTGCAGCAATGTTGTAGGAATACAAATGTGAAACATGGAAATGCTCTCTCTCTCTCTCTCTCTCTCTCTCTCTCTCTGTCTCTCTCTCTCTCTCTCAGTCTGATACTGATAAGGCATTCTGGCCTTATGAGTCAGCATTAGGTTTTTTTAGATTCTGGTCTGCAGTGGATAGTGTTTGTGTGCATGTGTGTGTATGTGTGTTTTGCATTCCACTGCATTATCATAATGATAAGTGCTTGTAAAGCATTCCACATGACCTCCGGTCCAGCAGTCTCTTGCCAAACCAACATGCAGTAATTACCAGGGTGGAGGCCATACTAAAAGTTTTCTTTTAACCAGAAATCTCTGAAACATCTTAACATCTTACTTTTACTCAGCATAGGAAAAACAGCAACAAGCAACCACGCGGAGACAAGAATGCGAATGAAAAAGCCTAAATCTGTGCCATGTGCTCGACACCAGGATGTTTGTCCAGATTACTCAACCACGTTGTGCATCCGGCTCCGCTTCTTAACTGGCCACAAAGCATATGGAAGAGATCCTCGCAAAAACATATCAAAGAAAACTGCACCATTTATATACTTCAACTTCTGGGTGCACTCCTATGTGCCCTTGTAAAAAAGCAGCCAGTTCTTGAAAAGTGCTTGAAATACATCTTGGTCCCAAACTCATGTGATACGCAGGAAAACAGATGCTATGTGTCTGTCTTTTGAATAGAAACATTGGGAATGTATTTCTCACAGCTCTGCTTGTTTGGTAGAAGAATCCAGAGTCATCTCTGGCTTTTTTCTTTGCAGCCTCCTACAGCAGGCCCAAGGGGGCGTGCCATTAACATCACGCTCTGATTGGACGGAAGCCGGGAGTGTCCGCGATGACCGGGAAAGATGGTGTTGCTGTGGTGACACTGCAGGAGGGTACAGAGAGCGTCTTTGAGTCCATAGGAGGCTCTGCAAGGGAGCTCACACCTCAAGACTCTTGGAAAATTACCGGTTCGCATCTGCAAAAATACTTTAGGAAATGAGGCTCAGTCTGAGAGCCACAGATGTACAGGAGCTCAGAGGGCGTGTTTGTTAGGGTGCACGATAAAATACAGAGAAGTCACTTTTGTGTACAATATATATTTCTGTACCATTTAATTAATTGTATAATTAATTACAGTCTTCTTTATTATTGTGACAGCTTTCAAATGCTCTCATTCCCATTGGGGGCTGATTAAATCTTTGGGAAGCATATGTGCTCCTGAAATAAAGTCTGTCCAGAATGAGGACACCAGTTTTCTTTAGAGAAAACATTCCATTAGGAATTGTTACCCCTCTAGTAAGGAGCGCTGGGACAGATTTCAATCCCATCACTGCCCATCAAATCATTTCCTTTTCTGACCCATTTTTTGTATGTGTTTTAGCATTTCTCATAGTAGGTAATCCCATACTACTGTTGACAGGACTTCATTTAGACCAAGCATGGAGGGCAGAACTGTCCCTGTATGTCAATATACTATATGTTAACAACGGCAAAAAAAAAAAAAAATATATANNNNACAACTTCTATTTGGACTTTTTCTCATTTAAAGGTACAGTCAATGATTTTGGCAGCAGTTACCTAGCTGTTTTGAAATTCCTGACAAGCAAGTAGAGACAGCTCCTTGTGTCCTGATTGGTTGAATGTTGGTGGTCCACGTCTCTTTTATTATTTCCATTTACAGAGTTTGGGAACAGAAACTGTGTTTTTTTTCTTCTTCTTCTTCTCTCTGAGCATAGTATATTTTATTGAATGAATCTGAAAGTGGGGACAGAACTATGTGAAATATTTTCTTATACAAAATCTTCTCCCTTAATAATAACTGATTAACCTTTTAAAATGAAGGCAAAACAAAAAACAAAGATTAGATGGTTGTTTGTTTCTAGCTGGTCTTGTTGAGTGCCTTTTATTTTTACATAAATCCGTGCGAATCCTCGTGAATACATTAAAACCAGATTCCTCTGTCCAATTGAAGAGTTGGAAGTGTTGCTTGTTTAAGCATTGTATGGGAAAGTGTTGCTTGATGCCTCAGGTGAGGGTGGAACAGGAAAGACTGGGGATTGGGGGAGGTGAAATGATGCAGCGTTGTGTGTGTGTGGGTGTGTTTGTGTATGTGTGTGTGTATGTGTGTGTGTGTGTGTGTGTGTGTGTATGCTCATGTGTGTGAGAGTGGATGTATGTGGGTGTGTTAGTGTGAGGTCTGCTGACAGAGGGGAATTCCACAGCCTGGATTAGCCCGAGCTGACAATGAGCCAAAACGTAGAAGAGACGTGTTCTTTATACTGTAGATGGCGGAATATGTGTGTGTGTGTGTGTGTGTGTGTGTTGTTGTTGGATACACTAGGTATTGCATTTAAGGCATTCATTAATTCATCCTTGCTTTAAATTAGGCTACAAGTTTGTTTAGATTTTGGAAAAAAGAACCAACTAAATTCATTTGAAATATGGTAGAGAGGTATAAACAAAAATAATAACTGCACAAGTGAGATTTAAAAAGCAAACATTCCAGTACACATGACTAGTTGAGACCAAATACTGTATGAACTCAGGTGATGACCTGCCAGAGTCAGAGTACTAACACACTATGCTAACACTGCTGGCATTTCTAACTTGTGTTTCTCCAGTGTTTTCCAATTCCCAAGGGTGTATTGGAAAGATGCACATTTAATTATGTATAAAAAGTAAGTAAGTAAATAAATAAATAACACAAAAAAAAAAACCCCAAACATTCACTTCCTGAATACAGATACAGATATTTGGAGCACTAAACAGACATGGATACAGATTGTGTTACACCAAAATACATAAAAACACAGAAACACAACGTGCGCCCGAAATCGCATACTTGTGCACTATTCAGTGCTATTTTGTAGTATAAAAAGTGTGAGTAGTGTGTTCACTGAAAATTCCAACAAGAAGTGCACTTCAAGTACTCGGATGATGCACTTATTCAACCGAAAAAACAAAGTGTCTAATGTTGGATACTTCATGCACTCAGCATTCGCAGCTCTGCTTACACACTGGAAGAGCATGCTACCGGACACTGACAGTGGCTTGTATTTGCTCCGAATTTAAAAAGGCAGTGTGAAAACTTCAGTAAATGAATTTGTTCATTTTACTGTTTATGTTACTGGATGCTGTTTACGTTATCTTGATATCTGCTAAAGCTAGCGGCGTCGCATTATGTGCATTTGGCATCATTTGCCATTGCCTGTGAAACAGCTTATACTTCTGGTTAGTATACTTCTGGTTAGTGTTCCATTTGAGATGATACTATCCTTCTAAATTTCATACACTAGACGGTAGAGCATATAATGCATAGTGTAAGCATAGATTAAGCACAAGTATGTAGTAGTAAGTAATTTGGGACACAGATACAGAATAACAATATGGACATTGTCTTAATACAAATGAATGGGATTCATACTAATAGTGGTACATCTAATGGTTACAGCGCACTGTCATTTTTCAGTGAGTTTTGCAATGTAGTTATTGTCAGCTATAAGCAGTCGAGAAACTACAAAGCACAACGTCCTCCTTCTTAAAGACTTAAAGGAACAGCTTTACCTCTGACTGTTAGAAAACACTGAAACTGGAGACTCCTTCCCAAGAAATTCGAAATAAACATCTCCTCAAAGAAAACGTCAACAGATCAATAATTGTACACATATTAAAATCTATTGATATGGAGCAGGCCCTGTGTATGTGTATCAAAACAAACCTGTGAACTATTGTCAGAGCTGCTGTTATAGACAATGAATAATACCTTCTGATGCATCAGAATCGAGAAATCAACAGCACTGCGGTTTAACGTAAATTATTTTAAGTAAATTATCATCATTACACAGTATACCATGCCATTATTTTACTGTAGAGTGTAATTACACAATGTGAAGGCTATTATAGTGGACAAAAACTAAATCTCCATGAGCTAAAATAAAATACTATACAAAAATTAAAACAAAAAGTCTAACTACACAAGATCTATTACCTCCAAAACTTACTGAAATAAATTTTAAAAAGCAGATATGAATTAATTTCCTCCATTTTTTATACGCAACATTACTGTGACTGGAGTTCTAGCTCAGTGTGGAAAATGGCCCATGGCTTGAAAAGAGTAATTGGCCATTGCAGTCGTGCCACACAAAGCACAGTGTGTATTTGTTCTTTTCTGTTCGAGGATTACATTAAAAAAAAAAAAACTAATTTTCAATCTCTAGCTGAAACAACAAATGAAGATATCTCTGCATATTTGAAGATGAAAGAAACTAAAAGCTACACTAAAGAAGATTTCGAATGAAAACTAAAAGTAACGAAACCCTTATTCAAAGAAACAAAAAAAACCCCTTTAAACTATAATTACAGTGCAGAGGTGTGCACAAATGTGGCCTACTGAGTGAGGTGCAGGAAGAAAAATGACACCCATTTCATACACGTCCAAAGGTGTGCATATTTTATATTTATTTTTATCCACTCAGTGATTTAGGAAATGTAACTAAAATGAAAACTTTAACAGATATGTTTGTGATTGACCATAAGTATTAAAAACAGTCTGCTTTGTGTATTATATTTCAGGACACACTGACGTCTCTTGCTTAACCATCGCTTTTTTTAACTTGTTGTGCATCTGGCCTGAATTGGATTATCTGGCTCACGTTCATGTCCTGCTTTCCAAAACACTGTGTGTCTGTGTTAACTAATGACCCCTCGGAGCT
>JAOUWY010000003.1:7982763-8000999 GCA_025728095.1 Prietella phreatophila
ATCATTTATATTGGCACAGGCCAATCTTGCATTTACAATTAACAAATCAAATGGTGTACAGCCCCAATCTGGAAAAGATAAGACTACTGGACAAAAATGTATTTAAAAATGTATATTATTAATACAAAATATGGTAAAAAAAAAAGAAAAGCTAACCAGACTCCTAAGAATAAATATGATTTCTACTGGGAGTTTGAGTTTATCTCTGTCTCTGTCTGTCTCTCCATCATAATGTAGATGGCAGGTAAAGAGATCACAATTGAAAATGACCTGAAGCCACTGCAGTTCTACTCGATAGAAGATGGGGACAGAATTCTGGTTCGCTGGTGCTGACTCTGGCTTGGTGGACTCTGTGATTGTTAATCACCTGCCATAATGCGCTAATACAGAACGCTGAACAACGTGAGCTCCTCCCACTCTTCTCTCCTTCTTTTCCCAATGTCTGGACCCGTGCTGATGCTGGAAGGTCTTCAGAGAGAATGGCATGAACACAGCTCCTGTGGTCTTACCTTTCATGTGTCTCTTGGCCGAGGGACAGACAGAATCAGGTTATAAGATTAACTGTTGTTATGCCTTGATTTCAGCTCCTGTCTAGATCATGTAGAGAGGAATCTGTGTCCCTGCTATAACAGTAGGCACAATTCCAACAATTCATGCTTTGTTTCCATCATTTCCGATCAAACTGCAGTTTTCGGGACACGTGGCTTAGAAGCAATTAAGTTTGTGCAAGATGTATTAGTTTGTGTGAGACGTGGTATGTCGTTGAATATACAGCCATAGTCATTGGCTAGAAACCAAAACTAATTAACATAAACCAATTATCAGGATGGAGAATAATTCACCAGGTCTGTCAGCTTCTGGTAGTAATTGCTAAGACATTTGACAAATAACAAGCTCCATAAATTACAATAATCCCCAGAATACATGATGATGTGATTGTTCATCCCCCCTCTCCCAAGGATTACTGTACACTCATACATTCTACAACAATTTTACCCAATGTTGAACCTCTCTAAATAGCACTCTCTTGGTGAAGAAGCAAAATTAAAGATTTCTTAAACCTTGTAAAGCCTCAACGGTTTCTGGAACTGTGGCCAAGAACAGTTCTTATGGTGTATTTTTCTTATTTGTAAGTCGCTTTGGATAAAAGCGACTGCTACGGGAATAAATGTAAATGTCTTTCCTGTAGTGAAAAGGTGAAGTATGTTAAAACAGGCAGAACACTGTACTGTATTACTGCACTCTGTAATCAGATCTCAACACTAGATGGCACCGGTTACAAGGGCCCGTACTAGTGAATAAGAATGTCTAGCATTAGCAAAAACTAATGTGAAGTGAAATCAGTAACAAAGAGTTAGTGATACATAAATGACATTATCTGATTAAAAAGGTTGCTCATAGCCAACAGTGCTTGTCGTGGAATTAGATGGAAGGCTAAAATGGAATATCTTTCAACAATTAGGGTTAAGCAATGCATAATATTATGAGTTCTCTTTAATGGCGTAATAAGAACCATGTCAGAACAATGAGATTAAATCTAGGGGCAATTTTTCACTGTGTAATCATCTGATGCAACTATTATTAGACTTCATGAATCTACAGTCTGGGCTAGAAAGGAATTAGCTCCAGCCTAGCTTCAACCATCCCCCCCCCCCATACCGCTTATCGAGAACGTGAAAGCTCTGCACATACGGCGGAGGCGGGATTTTCAGGAACCCCAGAGGTTCTCAACCCCCTTGTTTCATCTTTGTATGATTGTGTATATTTCTTACAAACATTGGTGGTGCTGTTCCTCTTGGTTCCAAAAAAATCTAAAACAATTTTCTTTAAGACATTAACAAGAATTAATCTGATTTTATTAAACCTTATACTGATGTCTTTTTATCAGTGAAACACAGGGTGACCTCACCCTGCTAGCTCATTTATACCTGCTGCCATTGCTCTTAAACGTTTAATACTACTGAAATTAGTATACCAGTTACTATCTTACAGAAGAGTCTGCTTTCTTGCTGCGCTTCCATTTGAAATTTTTTGTATGCCTAAACCAAGATACATTCTTCTGAAGAGGAAGCTCACTCCCATGGGATGTAGTGTACATTCATATGTGGCAGGCTGAGCAGAAACATATGGCCTGGGCTGAGTTATAGTACTTGGATGGATAAGCAGCAGAAGACATGCAGCTGCGCAGGAATGAGAGGCAGCCTGTTCATGCTCCAGCAGCTGCCAGTCAGCAAACACACTCCTTCCTCCTGTTCCACATAGTTCTCACGATATTACACATGTTGTCATCAGAACCACTGGCACGGACCTTAAATCATGTAATTAAAAAAACAAACACGATGTACTCCAGTCTTAAAAAAGGGGCGATGTTTTATTAGACAGCTGTATGAATTGGAAGTGATCCGATGAGTCCCACCTCCTCTCCCCAGCTGCATAATCAACACGTACATGGTAACTTCATCTAATGCATAATTTGGTGAGTGTGATGCCCCATATGGCGGACGAGGTCAGTTAGGCCAACGCACTCCCCAGCAGTGCTCGATCCAGATGGACAGCACCTCGGCATTTACCCCGATTAGCTTAAAGCTTGTAAAATTGAACATTTTTAAACAGTTCAACAATAATGAAATGAACACGCTTTCCCATTTACCTCGTGTAGTCAAAGATATGTCTGATATCTAAAGTTTGATGAGGCTAATGATGTTATCAAGTAAGAAAAGCTTAATGTTATCAGTATAACAATGAGCAAGTCGCAATCATGACACACATTACTTTCTCCACACAGATTGGTCTTTTTTTAAATATAGAGACTCTAATTTACTTCAAGAAGTTGAATGTGTTCCAATGTTTGTTTTCCCATCTGAAACCAGTGGTGCAAACAGCCAACCAGTTCACAGCCTTCAAGATCCTGAAACTTGTGGCCAGACAAGTGTCGGTTGAGCTGTGGGTGGAGCCCCAGATGCTCTGCCATATCTTATACCCTTTGTACATTTTTCTGGTCACAAGCTTCAGAATCATGAAGGTTGCAGTCTGATTTAGCACTGCCTTTCAGCTTTTGAACACCATGACAATAAACTTTTTGGAGTAAGATATAGTCAGTGGACTGGCAAAAGCTGTCTCAATTCCATCAAGTAATTAAAGAGTTTTGTTTGAAGCAGGTCAAGATATAACGTCTGTGGTCGGTTGTCCACCATGTCAATCATATTGGCTCTTTTTGCGAAGTAGGCGGATCTTGGCTGTGGTTTCCTTCGTCGTCGTCCCCCCCCTCCTTCAACAAATGTTATAAATCTAGCTTGTGAGATTAGTATAATGCTAAACTGGAGGCTGTGCGCGTACTTGTTAGCAACATTTTCTTAGTAGCGAAGAAAAAATGTCTTGGCTGATGGACTACATTTGGGGAGAGAGGGAAAGTGTAAATTTCATTTTGGTTGTTTCTTTTAACCTGAAATGTATTTTTATAGATTATTTAGTGACTCTTATATCAGCCAATTACTTTACAATATAAAAGTGGTAATCTAACAACATTGGAAAATAATTCTAACTATTATATTGATGCATGTAAATAATTAACATAATGATAATATCCAGCCCATAACTATCCCACCCCTTCCACCCCACATACAGTCATATTAGCACAGGAAAACAAAACAAAAACAGACAACGGTATATTTACTTGCTTGCTAAAATGCAGGTGTATGGCTATATTTTGTCTCCAGATGGCTTAAGACTTTCACACATGATGATGTCACTACAGTTACTGTCGAAGGCAAGTATAAACATCAATCACTTAATTACCACATAACCTGTTAATAGAATACTGACATAAATGTGAAACTATAACGATTTTAATAATTCAACAGTCAACAAGAACAAGAACCATTTTGACTTTGACCTTCTTGCTCTCGGACCCCTGGACGCCCCTTTTGGTCAGTTTGAAAAGCACAATGTTCACTCCTCCTTCCTTCTGCAGTCCATCCCAGCTCTCTGTGGTCTCTTCCTCATCTGATTTTATCATGAGACCTCCTCCTCGCACAGTTTGTACAGCACTCGTAACCACATCTAACTTCATTTATTCCTCTTTCACACATTACTACATCACATCTGCAGTGTCCCAGGACTTAGTGATGGGGGCGGGGTTTAGCGGCTGACAGGTAATGGATCTTCTCTCCCTAATTACAATGTGCAATGTTTTAAATCCTTGAATTATGTGTCACAGGTGTTGCTTTGTCCTTGTCTCGTTGACACACCTGCGTGTCCATCGTTCAAGCGCTCTCGTTGCACGTGGTGTCCTGGGCGTCAGGGCAGCGGCAGGTGAAGCTGCCTGGCCGCGGCAGACACAAGTGCGAGCAGCCACCGTTACTGCTTGAGCAGTAGTTTCTTTCAGCTGGCAGAAAAGTGCAATCATGAAATGAACATGTGCATGGACTACGAGTGTCAAAAATAGTTTCGCATTATTATCTTAGTACAACATGACGGGACATGTGTTTATAATAAATGTGCGTTTATAATCAATGACAAAGATTACTATTTGATATTTTTCCCCTATAACAGTGTATCCAGAAGAGTTTTATTTCTCTTACACACAGCCTACAGATATTTATTATTAATTCTGAAATTTCATTCGTTTATAGTTAACGCTTAATGTTGTGGAATTTCAGTTATATTATAAACACCTATAAACAGATGTTTCCTCACTAACTTCTCCTTTTTTTCCTCGTTATTTGAAAGTAAATATTACCAAGAAAACCTAAAGTTCTAAAACTAAACCTAAAATGTCGGAAAACCTAAAGTTCTAACTGGAGACTCCTTCTGAAAAAAAAATCCAAAGTAAACATCTCACTGAAAAATT
Organism: Prietella phreatophila; assembly: GCA_025728095.1. Classification (NCBI taxonomy): domain Eukaryota; kingdom Metazoa; phylum Chordata; class Actinopteri; order Siluriformes; family Ictaluridae; genus Prietella; species Prietella phreatophila. Next base: position 7,987,613 of record JAOUWY010000003.1, read on the forward strand.
CACCATATCAACAATTACACACATTTTTAAAATCCATCCGTGGAGCATCTGCTATACAAGTCTCTCTCTGTAAGTTGTTATTTACAGCTGGATGGTTACAGCTGTGGTTGCGTACTGAACCAGACTGAGATTAAAGACTCAGGAAAACTTTGCAGGTGTTTTGAATTAATTAGCTGATTAGAAATCTTCTCAGGTTGACATTTCTGTATTATAAATTCTTTATTCTAATAGTTTGAGATACTGAATTTTGGATTTCCATGAGCTGTAAACCATAATCATCAAGATTAAAACAAACCAAAAAAAAAGGTTTGAAATATTTCACTTTATGTGTAAGGAATCTAGAATATATGAAATTTCCACTTTTTGAATTAAATTACGGAAAAAAGTAACTTTTCCACGCTATGCAAATTTTTTGAGATGCACCTATATTATAGTTGCAATATTTCATCATCATAAAAATGTAAAACACAACTTGATCAGTGTTTGAAGAAATTTGACACCTTGAATATCAGTGTCTCCTTAATAAAAACTGAATACGCCAAACCTTGAGGGCATTGTGGGTACGAGGTGGTGATGCCGTACAGGCGCGATCTCTTCTGAGGCAGGAACTCATCCACCTCTTTCCCTGCCACGAGGTCCACAGATACCACAGCTTGCCTAGAAAGGCAACGTACACGAGGCACACACAAACATTCAGCCATGCCCATATAAAGCAGCATTAACTGAACAGTCAAGGTGGTGGAACATTGATCTGTGGGTTAAAGGTCAAGTGAAGCAGCACATTCCAGTGCGAGCAAACCGAATTCCGAGGAGGTCGGCACTCACATGAGAGCCACCATTCAGATGTGGCTGATTGTTTCACTTGTTCGGCGCATTTGTGTCAGTAAAACAGTACGTTATCATAAATGACAAAGCAGAACAGATCATTAGACTCAAGTATCAAATAAGGATTTGCTAACAAAAAACAACAACAACTACTGATTCTGAGAATTCTCTCCTGAAACATTCTGCATTGCACAATAATTGTCATAATCAGACATAAGTGCATACATGTTTTAGGAATAATTCTCCAGATCTATTTTTTTCAGTTTTAGCATTTAGACATATCTGAATCTAAAAAAATTGTTTTGGTTTCTGAGGTGCTAAATACTTTGTGACATACTGAAAATAATCAGCTTATGGGTGGTAAAAGTAAGTCTGCCTCGCGTCCGGCTGCATCACACCGCCCTGTCATCGTTTCTTTGTATTTAACAGCATGTCCCATTGTGTTTATTCCATACTCATTACCACAGTAATGCTTTGTTTTTGCTGATATAACACGGACATACACTAAGGGTCAAAAGTTGGGAGACACTCGACTGAAATGAAGTTGAAAACCTTTTGATCTGAAGTTGTGTGATAAAATGTTTGAAATCGGTTTTGTAGACAAAAATATAATTGTGCTGACGTATTCATTTCTTTCATTAGAAAACATTTTATTTACAAAAAAAAGATTTTTAAGCGAAATATTCCCACAAGCAGCCAGTAAGTGTCGAGCGTAGATGGGAATTCCTTTAATCCTGTTTAAAAAGCATCTGAGGGAAATTCATCAAGAAATCGGTTGAGAAAATACCAAGAATACATTTCTGTAAATTCTAGGCAAAAAGGGGGTCTACTTTGAAGATGCTAAAATATTAAATTATTTTGAATTTTTTAAAATTTATTTATTTATTTTTTTAAATCACAACACAATTCCCGTAGCTCCACTTGTGTTAGTTTTTATGACTTTATTATTATTCTAAAATGTGGGGAAAATAATAAAAATAAAGAATGAGTGTGTCTAAACTTTTGACCGGTAGTGTATATGGAATTTCCAATTACAATCAAGTCAAATCCAATAACAACATAGATTTCCACCTAAAGTGTCTAACAAAAATTTTTAGCTTTTTTTTAAATGTATCTGTACCTTCTCCAGTCTGTGTAGTAAAGATTTCTGCCATATGAGATAATATCAAAGGGGTACTGCAGTCCCTCCACCACCTTTCTCCTCAGCCGTGTGTAAGGGTTAATGCACTCAACCTTACGTGTGCCTGCAACATACAAACTCTAGTTATTCCCAGGCACTTCACGCCAGGTCCTAAAGAATATATTGTGGTGTTAATCCTGGTGTTAATCTGATGAAATCGCCAACCTGCATCTGCCCAGCACAGCTGCCTGGTATGTTGATCAAAGGACAGTCCATTGGGGAGTTCTATGTCATCACTCACAAGTACAGTCCTGTCTGTTCCATCCATGTTGGACATCTCGATCTTAGGGCTGTCTCTGTTCCAGTCTGACCAGTATAGACGTCTGTGAGAAGGATGGAACAAGAGCTCTTGGTATAACAGTCATGCTTTGATCATTCGCTTTGTTTGGCATAAAGAATCATGATAAATATTTAATCTTTCATTATATGCCTTCCTGGTTAGATGGTGGCGAATGCATACAATAATATGGCACACAGAAAATGACATGGCATCAGTTTCAGACATTACAGGCATGTGAACTCAGCACATACCCATTGACCGGGTCAGCGATGATGGCCCTGGGGTTTAAGAGGTCAGTGTCAAAGAGCATGCGTCGATGCTTTCCGTCTAGCGTAGACACCTCGATCCTGTCCAGTCCAGAGTCTGTCCAGTACATGTTTCGCGACAGGTGGTCGATCGCTATTCCTTCGGGACTTCCTAAATCTGTTAGCATAAAAAGAGAGAACATATCTTCAGAGGTATCTAGATCTGCCATGCCAACTAACTAAACAGCTCGATTTGAAACATCAGCTGTTTGCAAGTACATCTAGAAGAAGCGGACGTGCTCAGCTATTAGAATACCTTACCGCACTATGATTTTTTTTCTTCACATATCCATGCTTTTTAGGAAGTAGCAGTTAAGTCCTTGCTCAAGGGACCAACAGTGGCAGTGCGGCGGTGCCGAGGCTTGAACCCCAAACCTTTGGATCAGTAATCTAGAGCAAATATTTAGATAATATCTATCCATCCATTTTCTAAATTGCTTATCCTACACAGGGTTGCCGGGGAGCCTGGAGCATATCCCAGGGGAACTCGAGGCACAAGGCAGCGGGCACCCTGGATGGGGTGCCTACCAATCACCGGACACAATCACACCCATTCACAAATAATTTGGACATGCCAATCCACCTACAACACATGTCTTTGGACTGGGGAGGAAACCGGAGTACCTGGAGGAAACCCCTGAAGCACAGGGAGAACAGGCAAACTCTACATACACAGGGTGAGGGTGAAAGTGGGATTTGAACCCCCAACCCCGGAGGTGCCATCGTGCCTACCTATTTCGATAATATATTATCAATATTACCATAACCCAGCCATGGAGGCATGACACAAGTCAGTGGATGGTTCCGTGCCGGTCCCAAGCCCGGATAAATGGGGAGGGTTGCGGCAGGAAGGGCATCCGGCGTAAAAACTGTTGCAAAACTAAAATGGATGCGAGAGACTCAAATTCGGATCATGAGAATGGTCTGGAAAAGAGTCACCTGTACCGGTGACCCCACCTTGTGGGATTAAAGCCAGTAGAAGAAGAAGAAGAAGATTATCCATATTACCATATTTGCTTCAAGAACATTAAATAAAGGAAACGTGCCATTAAAGTTGCTAGCTAAGAATTTCTTAGTAGAGAATTGCAGGAATGAGGTGCTAAATTGTAGGAATGAGATGTTTCTAGAATGAATTTGAGTGGTGTCATTTTTATTCAAATGGCTTTTTAGTCTTCGGAGTTGAAGGGAATAAATCAATGACCTTTTGTGATAATGGCTGTGGGCTGGCCTCCCTCAACGCTGGCTCTGCTGATGGATGGCTGTGTGATGTCAGTCCAGTACACCATCTTGTCCACGCAGTCATACGCCACAGCAATCACCACCTTATCCTGCGGAACACATCAGCACTGCAAGCTTTATGACTGCGTACAAGTACAATTAGATTAGTTTCATTAACATCATAACTACAAAACACGCCTTTGGCTAATCGACTACATTTGTTTTAAGGGGTCAATTATGTAATATGAGTTTTGGTCAAACTGCTCCTTTAACCGCAGACATAACAACAATAAATAAAGCCAGGCATGGTTGGCTATTGTGAGGTGACCGCAGAATAGTTGGTGTGTGTGAAAGGAATTTAAGGCATTTCAGAGTGGGTGTTACAAATTCACTGGCATTTTGGTCAACCATTAAAAGGCAAAAATTGCCAAATGATATACAAGACACTCATGATGTATATCGATTTCCTTTATAAACTTGGTTTCATAACCAATAAAGAATGTGTAGTGCAATAACGGAGTTCAGATTTGTACAGGAAGTGAGGAACTGAATAGAGACTTGTAGGCAATACCGAGAATGTGGCCAATTCCATGTCTGGGGTGTCATTTGTGTTCTACCAAGATCACATTTACAAAGAGACAGGTTTTAAACAGGTCAAATGTCCTTCAGAACAATCTACAGTATATGCATGTCTCAGATGAATAAATTAAAAGCATAATACGGATCTACAGCACTTTTCCCATGTCCCACCTGTTAGATCAACAAAATTCACTTAATTTTGATACCGAAACCCTTTCACCCCTATGGAATATTTGGAATATTCCACAAGTCACATGTTCAACATGAAGTTGCATGATCTGAATTTCCTGAAGATCATGGGGGTAGGAAACGTATCTTTTTATTTTAACAATGAGATTGTGAAAGTACAACCATGTGACCCAAAATTTTAAGTAATTCATTAGAATGCACTTAATGTTCACATGCCATTACCATTGTTGCTTGAGATGTGTTAACGCATTATTTGATGGTTAAATGTATGCTTTATTTGATTGAATTAACTAAAGAATTATGATACATTTTTGAGATTTGCTGCACATTCAGAACACAAAACATGCTCGTCACCATTCCGTGGTCCTAGTTCATGGTCTTAAAGGTGCAGTTTTGTCATTTTTAGACTGATTTACAGCCTTTATGTTGAATTGCAATTGCAATGACAATACTATTATCAAGTTTTCCCTTCTACTGAAACAAGATACACCTCTTGTGTTCCCATTAAGGAAAAGTGTCAGAGGTGAGTGGTTCTGCTTCATCATGGAGTGAAAAAAATAGAAACCTAAAAGAAGCTCTGATGAGATAAGGCTATGAAGACTATGAAGTGTGTAACCTTAACCTACGATTTAATAAGTTGTTGGAATGTCACACTTAACACATGTACACCTGTTAATTATTTGGCACAAATAGGTTTAAAAGTTTATTTGCTTTGAGAATTTGCTTAAGGTGGTATGGGTTAATGGTGTATTCATGTCACAATGCCGGTGACTCCGGTTTGTCTTCGTGCGGCATTCCAAGATTGAAGTGCACTACTACCAATCACGTCCATGATTATCTGTATTTTTCTGAGGCTAGAATGGTCTACTTCCATTCATTTCTTGTTTCTCAAACTCATTTCAAAGTACAACACTTGCCACAAGTTAAGTACTTTGGAGCCATACAGTTAACTTGTGGCTATAATATATTCATTTGTGGCCACGTTATTACGAAATTACCACTGTGTGTATGTACACATTACAAGCTTCTTTGTACACTTGTGAATTTATTTATTTTTAGCTCAGATCTGATCTATCCATCATGCCAGTGCACATTTAGACCATTTAGAACTGCAAGAGACCCAGTAGCTGTCTTTAATGATATCGCACTTGATTTCTTGGGCAACTGTTTCAAACACTACATCAGTTTCAGTAAGTTCCTTCCAATTTAGCTTGAACTGCTTCCTCAAATATCAAGTAAATCACCAATTTCCCCATCCTCCATTGTTGTTTTGCAGTTGTTTTGCAGTCACGTTATGGTAGAAAACTGAATTTCAGGAAACTAAGAAACCCTAATAAATTCACAAAGCTTTGGGAACTCACTGGTATGTGCAGCATGGTCTTAGCCTCCTCTTTCTTCATGCTGCTGCCGTCCAGGGGGATGTGATCAATTTTGCCATTCTGGGCAAATATAAGATTAGCTCCTGGAGGTGGTGGTCTGACATCTGGCCTGGTGGTGGGGCCCACAGGGACAACGTCCGCACCTAGACGCAGACAACAAAATGATGAACGTACTGTATGACAAAAGCAGCTTTGTATTATGATCTCAAATGTATATTCTGTACAAGTGCCTTGTTAAAAATGACAGACAGCACTACAAGCTCTTTCCTACTGACAAGGTGTCACTCTCATTGAGGGTTCTGACAATAAAGGCAAGGGCAGGGCAATAGTGCGACTTCGTTGCCATGATAAAAATACAAAAACATCTCAAAAGTATTTTTACAAGCATCATTAAAACAAGTCATACACCTTGAGTATATAGCAAAATGAGATATTTTAATTGTAAATCAGTGGTCCTAGGAGGAATCTGACTATGTCGGACTAGCAAGAGCAAAATGCTAATGAGCAGGCACATAGTAAGGGTGGGCGATATAACAATAATATCACATCACAATATTTGAAGTCACTGAACCTTTACAACAGAGCACCAGCTGCTGAGCTCTCGTGTGTGGGTGTGTTGTTATTTTTTCCATTCAGAGCTTACATGTGGGTCTGCTGTCTGGTCCGGTTCGGGTGCCAGCGATCTCCTGGCCAGTGGGGTACACGCACCAACACTGGCCGATGCTGTCATGACACTGCATAGGCGTATACTCTCCATTGTGGTCACATGTGGGGATGAACTGGCCCACCGTTGGGCGTGGCCGGAAGAAGGTAGACGTGGCTGCCAGGGCTGTCTCTCTGTGTTGCTCGCATTTAGTCTTCTCACGCACTGAAACATACACACAGGAATAAAGTACAAACTGTACTTTAGGGTGCTTTAGGGAAATAAATGAGCAATGGCAAAATGGTGAGCAAACACAGTGAAAGAATTGGGCAAACAGATGAGTAAGATTAAAAATGCTTTGATACAGTTATTACGCCTGACTCGCTATTCCAGACATTCGGTGGTACGCCACATACCAGTCACAACACAACCACTTCCCTAACACGGTCTGCCATAATTCTGCACACACGATCACACACATCCTATACTTTACAGTTCACAATTGCCAGATCAATATGTGGAAAAATCAACAGACAAGGGTAAAAATCTTTGTGATTTCTGTACAGCAGCAGAAGTCTGAACATAAACACACACAAAAAAAACCAGAAATGTACAGTAAGGATAAATGCCTCTTGCATGAGGAGTCATAAAAAAGATGAAAAAACAAGAAAACCTCAGGCGTAATTGTCAAGGCGTCACTGTGGAAATACCAGCCCTGAAGTCAGAAAGTCCTAGAGCAAACAAGGCCTGATTTTTGTGTCAGAACATAGCAACAATTCCTGGGGCTGTATTTGTGCCATCAATCAAATTTCACATAATTTTTTTAATTATAGAAAATAATTTCTGAAACTGTTGGTTTTTATGGATTTTAAGATTTCAATGTAGGTGGTATTAACCAGCTGTTAACTAACCATGGAGATAACTCCATGCCAGTGCAAAAAGCAATCAAACCCAAACTGTATATTTAATACAGACCTGCAGAAAACAGGCTACAGTGAAGAGCAAAACCTTCACTACATTGCTCATATGTCGCTTGAGCTCTTTAATGAAAAATGATCAGCAGCTATTGATTTTAAAGAATTAAACGTTGACCGTGTCAGAAATGAATTCTGCAATTCCCTGTTGCACTGCATTTCACTTACAGTAGTGCCACACTGAAATGCAATCACTGTCCAATCACAGCCCTGAGCTATACTCAGGGGCGTGGTTATAATTTTAGAAAGAGAGAAGTTTGAAATTATTGTTGTCAAGGTGGCGTTAACATCCATAGAGTATAAAAGAACAGAATATATAATTTCTCATCATTTCCGTGTTCCGACTGCATTACAAGGTAGTCCATCTGTTGCAGATGTGCCACAATAAAATGTAATCACTGTCCAATCATAGCCCTAAGCCGTACTCAAGGGCGTGGTTGTAATCGGAGAAAGACAGAAGGGACTGCAAGCCTCATTTTTCCTTAATGACAGTTCTGCTTTTCAGTGTGCAGTGTCTATGCATGTTACTATTGAAAAGCAATACAGTTTGTTTGTCGTATTTAACATATTCCATCGTCATGGCATGGCATCACCATAGTATACATTGTATACAACTAATAAACAACAAATTTGAACTGTTAAAGTGTTAGTGCATTTCATTATTTGTCGAACAGTCCAGTTCTGTCGAATTCTATATAGATAATCATTTACATGTACCATCTTTGTTGGTGTAATATAAAGCTGTGATTTGCTCTCGTAAATCGATCAGAATGGCTTATTCAGAAGTGCGTATTTTGTCGGTTCTGGGCAGGGCATCACAGTGAATTACAGTGTCTTCTGACTGGCTTTACACACTTCATCAGAAGGGTTAAACTAATCCTATAACTATGAGCAAGCCCAACAAGTGGTCAGATGTAACAGGACAACGGTCATAATGTTGGTAAACAACTCAATTCCAGGAGGACATGACAAAATCAATCATTTTCCAGAGCAGCTGCACAATCTGGTCATAACAGTTGCAACACTTTCCCATTCCTCTGTGAGATCTGTTGGAAAAAAAACTCAGAGCTGCTGTCAAAATTCTACAATATGTGCACCACTCCTGCTGAAGGCTGGTACACTGAAATAGGGAAAGAAATGCTGTCATCAACCGAGAATTATTCTTATATACAAAGCGCATACTCACTGTGACCCAGAAACTCATCCACACACAGTAAGGGGACAGCGAAACCATTCCAAATCAGTAAAGAAACAGAAAAGCAACCAGTATTCCCTCCGGCCTATGGAGTGTTCTCGTATCACCAGATCCTCTAACAGAGCCCCTCTGGCTGCCATTTTACACAACCGGCAATTATTTACGGATGTTTATCCATGATGTTATCTTCGTTTAAAACTGAACTGTAACTGTATGCACTTATCTTGACCCTGAAAATTCCTGTTTGGGGTTCCTTCCAGGAAATATATACAAATATACAAACATACAAGACTGATCTCTGATTTGTCCAGCTCTTTATTCTTTATGCTCTCTCTCTCTCTCACACACTCTCACCATTCCTACCTGAATCAGCTGTGCAGCTGAAGCCATCACCGTAGAAGCCTACATTACACCGACAGGTAAAAGAGCCATGTGTATTGTGACAGACGGCGTCTCTATGGCAACGGGAAGTTTGGCACTCATCGATATCTGTCAAACACAGCGAGAGAAAAGAAGGCAAAGCAAAGGCTGTATAAAAGTGTGCACAAAATTCCACACACAAAATCACTTCACTGCAGTATCACTTTTATTTCCTGCTCAATGGAAACACCACATGCAAAGCAAGGACAAATCAGCAGACATCTGTGAAAACATCCTCAAGCTTAGCTTGCGTTACATTCCCAAGGGTTATATAGGAATTTCATTTTACAACATAGTATGGGTTAGACCATTCAGACCTGCTTCACAGAGCTGTGATTTCACCATGAATGTGATATGATTCAGTTTGGATTCAGTCCAAAAGCATTTTTACTACAGCATTGAGTGCAGAAAGAAGGGAAGGGAAGGGGGATGTGGGGGGAAAAAAAAAAAAGAAAAAAAAAAAAAAACAGCCAGCACAGCTGCGGGGCCCGGGGTCGGAGCACTTCCTTTCCCAGTGGAGCGTGGGTGCATACCATATAAAGCCCAGATCGCTTCAAGACCATGTATTACTGCACTGATAAGGACACAGATTGGCAACAGGGTTAAAAGTACATTAACTGTCTACAAAAGTCCACTACCAAGAACTGGTATCATTTTATTATTATTTCGTACATTATATTATTATTTTTTATTAATATAAGCGAGAAAGATATCACAAAGTGGTACGGAGGATAAAATAATTCTATTTGATACGACACTAAAGTAAATATCAGGTGTTCCTTATAGCCATCTATAGTAAGCGCTTTATCCTGGTCTGGGTTGAGGTGGATCCGGCGCCTGTCCGTGTGAGCCGGGAATACATCCTGCATGGAACGTCAGTTCATCACAGGGTACCTTGCATACACACATTCAGTACGTTTACATGGACAACAATAATCCAATATTAACCCGATTAAGACAATACTCTGATTAAGAAACTAGCATGTAAACAGCAATTTTTAATTACCTTAATCCGATTAAAGTCATACCCGAAGTAAAACAAATCAAATTAAGACATGTGGCATATTCCTGTTTTAGTCACATTATCGAAGTGCATTACAGACATTACAAAACACCTTAAATCACATTATTAACTCGTGTGAGAGTTTCGCCGCATTTTGCAACAGGACACGACCACACACAGCAGTGCTCAACCGTTTTACGGCAAACAAGAGAGCTGCGTCCCAAACCACGTACTTACCTACTACAGGCCTATAATAAACGAAATACATGTATCTTGGCTACTATATAGTAGATAAGTACGTGGTTTGGGACGCAGACCAAAGTTTCAAGCAGTTGTCTATTTGCACGTACGGCATGACAAATAATTAACTGCACTTGAAGGGTTCCTAAAAATGTCAAATACAAACACCAAAAACTGTAGACAGTACCATAATGAACGAACTGTATGTTGATACGTGAAATTCTGGAGGGAACGTCGGACGACGTGGTGTGGGGACGTAATGATGTGTGCCGTTAATCGAACTATTTTCTAGAACATGTAAAACGGGAATATGAATGGAGTATTCTAAAAGCGACTCATGTAAACACCTTAATCAGAATATTGTCTTATTCAGAATAAGGTGAATAATTAGATTACTGCTGTCAGTGTAAATGTAGTCAATCATACACTCAATCATACCTGGGGCATTTAGGGTGGTTTCACTCCTGGCTTGTCTAGATCGTTTGTTTCGGAACCTTTCGGTTTGGTTCGTTCAGACATATACATGACAATCGCACTCAGATCCGCACCAGAACAATCAGGCCGAGACCGCCCCGTTCACTCCGAATAAACTCTGGAGCGAGTGGTGAGAATGCAGTCCGACCTAATGGACCATCCTGTGTAGCAATGCAAGATGGGAACTGCGTTACGTAAAAAGAATGTGTTTTTTACTAATGGCTCACCAAATGAATCGCAGTTTAACTTTAATCAAAATTAAAGGTAAAAAGACTAGGTGAAACGTTGAAATTTGACCATCATTGAAATTTGGTCATTGAACAACTTTCAAAAACGTATAAAAGGTTTACAAGGTGTTTATCGAGCGTCTCAATGAGATGTGCTTTAATCTCTCTGGAACATATAAATTAGATCAATTATAATAACTACAGCCAAATGAAAGCTACAGTAAGCTCACGGTGCTGCTGACTATCCATCCACCGCTATGAGCAGAGCATAAACAGGCACACTCGGACCAATGAGAGGACAGTTTACTCACGTGACTTAAACACATTTTTGTACGTTTTGAAATGCTGCCTTGTGAAAACGAACCGATCCAAACAGAAAATACAATGCTGTAATAATTTAAGTCCCCGTTTCAGAACAAAGCACAGATCTACAGGTCTGAAGATGCCCTTGGAGTCCAGCTATCGGCATGTTTTAGGAGGAAAATGGAGAACAGAAGGAACTCCATGCAGACATGCGGAGAACATGCACACAAACATCCATGCTGACAAGAACCTAAGCTCAGGATCACACTCTGTACTCTGAACATGACTTAATCTCAGTTTCTAACCAGTTTGATCTCGGTCTTGTCTTGGTTGCTCTAACTATTAGTCTGGAGCAAAATTAACATTAAATCAACATTAACATCTTAATCTGACATGCTCAAAATATCAGAAATGTTATCAATGTATCATAACAGATTTTGTTTTCAGATTTTTCGCTCTTCTAGCTCTATTCCGTGGTCCTTATTCACTGCACTCTGCTTAGCACAGCAATGTCAAGTCTTTATATATAATACAGTAAAGAGTACTCTAATGGAACCAAACCCTGAGCTGTGTCTCAGTTTTCACAGGAACTGCTGGAGAACAGCCCTTGATAGCAGAGTCAGGATTTTGGACTGTATATCACCGTAGATCTGTCAGACTAATGGATACTACAGGTTAAAGCTTTTACCCTGATCAAAAAATCTAGATCCTATGAATATGCGAACATGAATATGAATACTGCATGGCCTGTATGTGCATAAGGTTTTATGATGCAATATGTTTTGTCATATTATCAGAAATTTTCAGCTCCATTGTTGTTTTTAAAACGAAACAAGCAAAAAATGTTGCTCATTGTAATTAAATGCCGATAATGATTTAATCATGGAAAAACTTTTTTGTTTTCTAAAGTTTAGGGTGAATTTATCTACATATCCATGTTTCCATAGCAGCGAAAGTGATTCATTATCTAAAGGTGTGTGTCCTACTTTTTTATAATCCAGTTGTTGCTGGTAAACTTTGCATCAAAGACACATATTGCACACAGCTGTTAAGCAGACTCCCTACCATGGCACACTCTGCCATCTCCCGTGAAGCCATTCAGACAGGAGCAGGTGTACGTTGATCCGCCGGTGTAGCTGCAGCGGGCACGTTCAGCGATGTCACAGTCGTGTGTCCCCCTATGACAGTGATTGTGGTCATGGTGCACTTCTACAACGGAAAAAACACAGACATGTTGTTGAGACGGGAATAACCAAGCTACTTCCTGTCTAGCTTCTTTAAGCTGTGGTCCTGTAGTTGTTTGTGAAATGACAAAACACACACACACACACACACACACTAAGAGTGACGCAATCTATTTGCTGCACTTACGGACACATGTGCGGCCATCGGTGCCGTACTGGAAGCCATCTATACACTCACAGCGGAAAGTCCCAGGATGGTTATTACAGATGGAGTGAGTGCCACAGATCCCTGAATCCTCAGCACATTCATCAATATCTAAGAGATAAGGAAGATTAACATTTACTATGTTAAGTCGAGACGGTTCAGCTATTTTAACTCGTACGCGTAAATACAATACATTCCCACTGTCGAGCTCCCTTTTGGATTTGTATAACAAGGGAAGCACAGTACGATCTTAAAACCCCTTAAGTTCCAGCTGTTCATTCAGATATTCATCATAAATTATAATATTTATTCATTACTATAGATTCTGCAGTAACAACTATAGTGTAACTAATATGTAGTTAGAAGAGACTGAGAAGTCTTGAACCATTGTCAGCTCTAATCAGTTACCAGTTTAATAAACAATATTCTGAAATTTTAGCAGTTCTGCTAATCTTGGAGATTAATATAAGTGTGTGAAGGCTGAAAGAAGTCTTGTTTTTCTAACCATCAGTTTGTTTTGGCTACACTTAGCTTGAAAGGCAATCATGAAGGACACAAGGGGGG
>JAOUWY010000003.1:8022588-8033193 GCA_025728095.1 Prietella phreatophila
ACATGTGTGGTAGGCTGATTGGCATGGTTAAATTGTCCATTGATTGTGAGTGTGTGTGTGTACGTGATTGTGACCTGCGATGGACTGGCACCCTGTCCAGGATGGATGGATGGCCTTTGGAACTGTAACTAGCCATTATTGTTCTGAGGTGATGAATGCATTATGTATAAATTGCAAGAAAATATGTTAAGAGCTCATGGAAAAATAATAGCATGGATGTGAGAACGAAAAAATACACTTGTTCTTCAAAGGCGGTTTCGATATGATATTGGCGTCAGGTGTAAAGAGTCCTTTTTTTGGTACTAATCGCTGATCCATATCTCCACTTGGGAAGGAAACCAGATGTAGAAATGAACATCTCACCACCAGTGTAAACTTCTCTCTGATCTACACATTGCTGGTATCTCACATCCATAAGATTTTAAACATTTTTATAACTAAAAAACAAATTGCATTAATATTCACTGCTGTTGCCGTGAAACCCCTAAATTAGTTGTGGTGCAGCACATTGCTGTAAGAATTCACATAATTTGCTGAATGGAGTCCAAATATGAGCAAATTAAAGTGTCATGTGATCTCATTATAATTAAAGCTGTTCCTGGAAGACCCTAGGGTTTGTTAGAGAACTTATCTAAACAAACAGCATCATGAAGATCAAGGAGCTATCAAAACAAGTCTGGGGCAAAGATGGGGCTAGGACCATTATTTAAAAAAAAATCCATATGAAATTTCATTTGGAGACTCAGTTAACATGTGGTAAATGTTTTTCTGCACGGATGAGGCCAAAATATACCTTTTTGGCCAAATAATATATTTGCTGCTCACTTGTTTCCGAGTGAAGCATGGTGGTAGTAGCATCGTGATATGGGGGTACACTGGAGTAGTTCAAATACAGGAACCTGTATGTGTTAGAATGGTCAGTCAAAGCCTACACCTCGATGCAATTGAGAGTCTGTGGCAAGAAATACTGTTTACCCCCTCATACTGTCCACCCAATTGAGAGAGCTTGTACAAGTTTGCCATGAAGAGCAGGCAAAAGTATCAGACATATTCCAGAATCTATTTCTTGAATTGTGGCGTTTCATTTCTAGACTGTGCATGTGTACTTCTAGCATCCAGCATTATCTAGATCATTCTGTTGCTTTTCGCTCATCTCAAACAAATGGCCCAGTATTACATTGTAGATGCTTGAAAAGCGCAACAGTGACATCTGATGGTTTTATACCATCATTAAAATGTGTGATGCAATCATAGGAGGCTTAGTATCCTTTGATGTGGAAAATTGTCAGAGGAAGCCTCCATTCCTAAAGAAATAAAGCCATAGCAGCAGGGAATGATATTAATCATGCCACATCCTAACATACACACACACACACACACACACACACACAAAGACTGGCGTAGAGTCGAGTCGAGTGTCACTCTCTCTCTGAATAGCTCCACCAATGAGAGCTCGATATCCAGATCACATGCTCCTGGTCCTCTCTCTACACGGCTGCAGGAAGCCATGCTTATCCTTTTCATGTCTCCTCCTCCTTCCTGCCTCATCCTTTCTCCCGGTTTTTCCCCTGCCTTTCTCCCTCACATATAGGGCTTGGGCAGGTGCATGAACATGGGCATAGAAACAGATGAGTGTAACAGCAGCAAGAAGAACAGATCAGGAGCTGTGTATTTTTTTGGTGAGACCAGACCTTAATCAGCTGCCAGGAGAGAAAGTCAGGGTGTGAGAGTAAGTGAGTGCAGGAAGATGGAGAACACTCGGATGACAGTAGAGAGGAGGGAGGGTGGTTCGAGGGCTTCAGGAGCCAATGCGTCCCTCTCCCCGGCAACCTTAAGCCCGGCTGTTCCTCCTTATGTGAAGCTGGGCTTGACGGTGGCCTACACGGCTTTCTACTCATTGCTCTTCGCCTTCGTCTATGCCCAGTTGTGGCTAGTGCTGCGCTACCGGCACAAGCGCTTCAGCTACAAGACAGTGTTCCTCTTCCTGTGCCTGCTGTGGGCGGCACTGCGTGCCCTGCTCTTCTCATTTTACTTCAGGGACTGTGCAACAGCCAACACTCTTGGGCCCTTCGCCTTCTGGCTGCTCTACTGCTTCCCAGTGTGCCTGCAGTTTTTCACACTCAGCCTGATGAACCTCTACTGTGCACAGGTGAGATGACATGGAATGGCAGATGGACCTTTTTCAGAGATGCTAGTAGGAAAACAGTCTATAATCAAAGTCCTGGGATGTTAAAGGGTTTAAATGTGGTAGGACCCCAGAATGAATTAAGGATGACAAAAGATTGCTTTACAGTCTTCTAGTTTATTCAGACGCTAAGTACATGCTGGTCTGTGTGTGACCTACATTTCAGATCAAACCTGCATTAAATATTAATGACTCCACCTGGATAATTCTCAAGTACAGTGTTGTCTACAGCACTGCACAATCCCAACAGACAGACACAAGTTCCAGAGAAATGAAACTGTAAAAAGTCATCTGTTACAATGCAGGCCTTGAAATGAAGTGTTAAAGTAAACCCATACATGATATTCGCTTAACTGCCTAAACATCACCTTCCAGGCTGAAACATGGTTGTTGGTTGGTTAAAGTAATGGTTAAGCCAAAAATAAAATGTATAAAATGTTTACATTTTTCTACTTACAGATGGTAAGTACTGTAGATGTTCAGCCAGGACACGTTTAAGGTCTAAAGTTTGCTTCTTTGGTTTTGTACTGGAGTAAAAAAGCTAATGTAACTACCAAGTACATGAAACTTTACAATGTTTAACATCATGCAAACTACATGTTTAAATCACCATACACTTGCACACTTGTTTTTGCTCAGTGGTTGAGCTGGAGTAAGTGAAGAGAAAGGTAAAACCTGACAACATTATTGGTTCAAATTATTTATTCACTGAGCCCCATGACAAAAATCATTTAAGGAGAAAATGATGGAAAATCAAGAAATTGTCTGATAATTGAAGCATAAATGTGACCAGGAGAGCGAAACAATATATCAAAAATTATTAGGCTTTTCAAAATCTCAAATGTATCTGATTATGTGGTTTGTGATACAATATAACACACTGTTATTTATAAAAATGGATATCAGCCATCTGGAAGCTGGAATCACGCCAACACAAGCATAAGACTCAGGTTGGAGGTGTGGCCTGTGGCCAAATCTCTTTCACTGCAAATTCTCCATCTTAATAACTACTGAACTAGAATACATACGCTCCCACTTCATGATAGCAATATTTAGAGTAAGTGTACATTTCTAAATTTATGAACGAACTGTCATTTAAAATAAATCTTACTTTACTGTAAATGAGGTCTAGCAAACTGTTTTCACTGCTTTGTACCATGACACCTTTTCTCATTTGCGTTATTAACAGGTTTTCTTTAAGGCCAAGTCGAAGTATTCTCCTCAACTACTCAAGTACAAGTAAGCGCCCCTTAAGATGGCACTAACTCTTCATATTCTACACACTACTCACAGGCTTCCTTAATTACACACCACAGAGGACTCCTTTTCTCTTATAGTACCTTTGCTAGGTTCGTCTTAACTGAGTCTAATGGTATAAACTGCACCTCAACAATTACACCAATAATAACACAAATATAATAACAGTGTTGATGTTTTATTACAGTTCATGTAGATTATTGTATGAGAAGTGAGTCCGTAGCTTGTTTAGCCAAGCATGCTTGCATATAGACTGTTCAAAAATGTATCTCTGTCTCTTTGTCCCAGGTTCCCTTTGTACCTGGTCTTCGTAGGTGCTAGTCTGCTCTTCCTCTTGGTGAATCTGGCTTGTGCTCTGCTGGTTAAAATGACGGATGCGCAAGTTAAGACTATCGTCTTGGTGCGTGTCACCATTAACGACTCCCTTTTCGTGCTCTGTGCCATCTCTCTCTCCGTCTGTCTCTACAAGGTGGCCAAGATGTCCCTTGCCAGTATCTACCTAGAGTCCAAGGTATATGTCTCGCGAGAGACAATTAACACAATCAGCACAATATAATTATCTAACAAGAGGCATTGCAACTGCACATACATTATATTAGAAGACAGTATGTCATCTTAAGCCATCACAAACATATTCTTCCTAAATTTAACTATATGCTTATTAGTTAGTGTTACATCATCTCTGCAATATTACTGGTTACAGGGGACCTCTGTGTGTCAGGTGATCCTGATTGGCATCATGGTGATTCTCCTGTATACATCGCGTGCATGCTACAATCTTGTTGTTCTGGCTTTAACAGACATCGAAAACATCAATTCCTTCGATTATGACTGGTACAACGTGTCTGACCAGGTATCACCCCGATATCAAGCCTGTCCTGCTCCCTCTTTATTCACTCTCTCTCTCACACACACACACACACAGGATTGTCTACCTACTTATACAAAAAGACTTTCTCTTTCCTTTTTGGGAATGAAATACACCCACAAACATTACCTCACGTGTCTCGTCTCTGATCCTGCAGGCAGACCTGAGGTCCAATCTGGGTGATGCTGGATATGTAGTGTTCGGAGTGATTCTCTTCGTCTGGGAACTTCTGCCCACCTCCCTGGTGGTCTTCTTCTTCAGGGTTCGCAAGCCAGCACAAGACAGGGTGAGGCATAAAGGGTGGGCATGTCATAGAAAGCACTTCTGCAGAAATGCACTCAGTTTGATCATAAATGATATTTTGAGGATAATAATGAAGGGAAGGTTATAGCCACCAGATATCATTGTGTAGACTGCATGCCTAAATCATCAGACACACACTTCAAACAATTCTGTACCTCAGTATTTTTTATTATTTTTTTTTAAACATGAACAGCAGAATAAATAAATAAAATACTTGGGGTGTGAAATTATAGGATAATAATCAACAACAATGGTGGTGTGTGAGCAATCACCAATCTGAATATAACAAATATTTCCTATAACAGCATATCCTAAAGTGTTTTATTCCTCTTTTGCCAGTGGCACTTTTATTTATCCATTTATAGTTACATTTAATATTGTGGAATATCCATGAGACAAGTTAGTTCCTGTTAGCACTTACATTATAGTTGTTCCTGTCTCAAGTAAGACAAAATTACCCAGAATAATTCAAAAACCACAAAACACAGTTTTTCTCCTTCCTGCGACTTTCCCAAGGAGAAAAACTTACAGCTTTAGCTCTGACTTTTTTTTTTTTAAAGTACTGATAGTGGAGACTCCTTCCAAACATGTTAAATACACATCTGGAGTAGCTATGGCTCAGGTGGTAGAGCAGGTTCTCCACTAATCGGCGGTTCAATTCCCAACCCACGTGACTCCACATGCCGAAGTGTCCTTGGGCAAGACACTGAACCCCAACTTGCTCCCAATAACAAGCTAGCACCTTGCATGGCAGCTCTGCTACCATTGGTGTGCAAGTGTGTGGGTGAATGGGTGAATGAGAACCAGTGTAAAGTGCTTTGGAACCACTAAGGTTAAAAAAGCGCTACATAAGTGCAGACCATTTACCATCTCATTACAGAAAGCTTCATTATATGAATGATTTTGTGTTTTTCTTTAATAACTAATGTGCTTAAATCTGTTAATAATAAGGCTTAAATTACATGCAGCATCCACCACAAAAGTCCTTTTGAGTTTGTTGTTACTATAGAAACACTAATGTAATTAGAACATGCATATTACTATAAACGTGTGATTTGCCTTGCAACTAACACTACTGTCAGAAATGCTATTATAGAATTACATTTTACTATAATATCTTCTACACATATATTCAAAGCATAATATTGAGGTACTAATGTCACACTGCCTTTTTTGTCCCTTAACTCCTGTCTAGAGTGCATCTGCCATCCCCAGTCACGTCTTCTCTACCAAACGCTACTTCTTTGACAATCCTCGACGATATGACAGTGATGATGATCTGGCCTGGGGATCCTATCCTCAGAATTCTTCAACAAGGTAAAAACAGCCAATCAATACCCACCCACCACACCCACATCACATTCATCATACCACAGGGAAACTGCAGTACTCCTGGATATACTAGGACGAAACCACAAAAAAATACACAAAATCCGATAATCTGTTTATTGCAATGTTTTGTGTTTAATGCTTGAATTTGATTGGTTAGAAGATGCTGAGTAATTTTGCATTCTATATAACATTAAATGAAACTATTATTGAATTAAAAAGAACACTATATTGCCAAAAATATGCTGATACCTGACCATCACACCCATACACAGATCTTCCCCAAACTGTTGCAACAAAGTTGGACGCAATCAACTGTTTAGAATGTTTTTGCATGCTGTAGCATTACAATTTCCCTTCACTGCAACTAAGAGACCCAAACTTGTTCCAGCATGACAATGCCCTTGTGCACAATGTGAGCTCCATGAAGACATGGCTTATCAAGGATGGAGTGGAAGAATGTGAGTGTCCTGCACAGAGCCCTGACTTCAACCCCACTGGAACACTGCACCCCAGGCCTCCTCACCAGACATCAGTGCCTGACCTCACTAACGCTCTTGTGGCTGAATGAGCACAAATACCCACAGCCACATTCCAAAATGTAGTGGAGAGCCTTCCCGGAAGATGGAGGATATTAAGAAAAGGGGAATAAATCTGGAATGGGATGTTCAACAAGCACATATGAGTGTGATGGTCAGGTGTCTACAAACGTTTCAGGTGTCCACATACTGTAAATAAAATATTGCTAGTTTTTGCAGATTGTTGTGGTATAAGAGGAATAATACCAAACTGTTTCTCAGTTTGTCCTCAGACTGCTATGACTGGGGCAGCCGAAGCAGCAGCTTCCTCATAAACCTGGGTGGAGAAAATCAGCGATCATCACCAGGCCTAAACCATTAACACAGGCGCTCTGTATACTGCTGTTTGTAAATCCTCTGACGCACTGCACTTTAACATGTCCATCTGCATATATGGTTCTTTACAGTTGACTAACACTTCCGTGGCACAAGCCAGCCAGAAAGGGGATTGTGTAAAGTGAGATCTAAGGAAGGCATGTGTTACCATGGTGTTCATGGCTAAGCGATGCATGGGTTACCATGGTAACCCTGTCTGGCTGCATTGTAATCTCTCATGCTGTAACTTTTGTAAAAAGGTACACTAATCAAGATTTCAGTTGTCACGTCTTCAATCAAAAGGCAACAAATGTCACATGTAAGTTGTAGTTGTTAGTGTAGTACACACTTATAGCTAAACCTAGTAGGAATCTGTATACACTGTAATTATTCTCGCTCGCACAAACACACACACACACACAGTACAGTTTTAATTGTCATATGGAATCAAAAAAATACTTTAAAAAATCTTAATTGGAGTACCTTTAATCCGAGCACTACCGGTAGGAACTTCACGTAACACAGTTTACTCACCATCATATACACAAGTGAAAATATCGACCATAAAATAAGCTATTATGTATAGCGCAAACGTTATTTGCTATATTTGTGTTGACAATAATAAACAGAAAAAAAAGACAAGAAACACTGCTCCTGTTCCAGCAATTATTCCTATTAAAGGAATAAACTTCTTTATTTCTTCTGCAGTATTTCATGCCTTTTATTCATGCTAGTTGTGAAAATTACGCTTTCAATGGATTTGTTGGTTGAAAATATTTTGTTGAGCAACAGATTGTAAGGTTCACCAATAAAGAAATATTTTGATGTTTGAAACAGAAATGTGTTGTTTCACGCAAAAATCTGAAACAGCTATTCTGTTAACAATAGAACTTTGACTTAACACTCATTACATGTAATGAGATCCTTAAACTATACTTTAGGATTTTTAGGTCAGGACATGTCACTTATTTTTAAAATATGAAACCAGAGATAACTACTAAAGGCAATCTTTTTTGTGTGTGTGTGTGTGTGTGTGTGTGTGTGTGTGTGTGTATTTATTTTTATTTTATTCATTATTCTAAGCAAATATTTTAATACTAGCACTAACACGGTATTGCACTATATGACATCATTAATAGGGAATACCAATTCTGATTGGTCAGAAGGTGTTGATTTCAATTTTCTATAACAGTGGCTCTGATAGTAGTTCTGACTGCAAGGTTTGAATTAATGCACTCGCTCCAATAGTTTTTAATTTGTAACAATTTACACAGCGACTTGTATGACAGATGCCCCACATTAAAATGCGTTGTTGATATGGCTGTTGGGACATGTTTATTTTACGTTTTTGGAAGCAGTCTCCAGTGTCAGTGATTTGTAACAGTCAGAGGTAAAGCTGTAACTTAAATACAGGAAAGTCTTCAGGACAGAGGCGTTCAAGTGACTGACTGTTTGGAGCTGCTAAAACTTATCTAAAAACAGGAACTAACTTGTTTAACAGATGTTTCACAGCATTAAATATGATATTCTTTAATTAATAAAAACTGTAATCATTGGAAAATTCCTGTGGTATAGTAGGAATAAAATAATTTCAGGAAATGCTGTTATTGGAAAATAATCCACCCTTGATTGTACTCTTAGAATAATACTTTCTAATAAGTTCTCTTAGAAAGTACTTTGTAATGTTTTTTCCTTACTTAAATATACTGATCAGCTATAACATTAAAACAACATCCTGAACATCTCGTTACAATGGCATCTTTCAAGGGGTGAAATATATTAGGCAGTAAGTGAACAGTCAATTCTAAAGTTGATGTTTTGGAAGCAGGAAAAATGGGCAAGCGTAAGGATCTGAACCACTGTGACAAGTGCCAAATGGCTAGACAAACGAGTCAGAGCATCTCCAAAACGGCAGGTCTTGTGGGGTGTTCCTGGTATACAGTGGCTAGTACCTACCAAAAGTGGTTCAAGGAAGGACAACCGGTGAACCAGTGACAGGGCCAAGGATCACTGATGTGCATGGGGAGCGAAGGCTAGCGCATCTGGTTTGATTCCACAGAAGAGCTACTGTAGTACATACTGCTGAAAAAGTTCATGCTGGCTATGATAGAAAGCTGTGAATAAACAGTGCATCACAGCTTGCTGCGCATGAGGCTATGTAGCTGCAGAACAGTCAGAATGCCCATACTGAACCCTGATAAATAAGTCAGATCCACGGAGGTCCCATCTTGCAACTTATAGAACTTAAGAGATACCACAGCACTCCTTCAGGGGTCTTGTGGAGTCCATGCCTCAATGTTATACAAGGCCAGATGAGTAAATACAGGAAAATATGCAATTTCTATGCTTTTCTAGAATATCATTCATATTTCCAGGACGTTTGTTCCATTTTCCATGCGTTTTCTATGACTACACTATAACTGAGAGGATGAATGAGAACTCTGAAAAACCATATTTGGTTTTACAATTATAATATGATTCATTTCAGACTTTCACATCTTATATCAGAGTTTCTGAGAACTTAATCCTTTGCATGTAATCAGAGGACAAACATGGAGACGTCCAATGGCTGACATTTATTTATCATTTTAAATAAATAGATTTGACAAGTTCACAAATAAACAAATGATCTATTGTAATGCACACAGACAGTGAATAGCGCTGGGGGAAAAAATCCTTCTTTTACAAATGGTGCAAAATCAGGACCAAAGAAAAGAAAAGAAAGAAAAAACAATCAGATCAGATCACACACCAGCCACTCATTCTGAAGGAGTCTGATCATCAGTACTGCAAAATCCTTTTCCTCCAGCTGAACTCAGAGTACTTCCTATCTTAATGATATTTATTATCATTTCCTAACCATTAAAAAAATAATAATAATAATCATCGCTGGTATTGCTCATTTAAAGCACAGGAGGCAGAAATCACTGCAGCAGAAAATGAATCAGTTTTGTGTAGGAACATAGCAAACTTTAAAGACAATCTGTTTAGTAGAGAGGTTTTCTGTACATGAGCTGCATTACAAATGAAATTTTGTAACGTTAAGGCAGACAAGTGAAACACACGACGCTGTGGTGCTCTATAAATCATGCAACACTACACACAAACACATAGCTGCCCTTAATCACTGATCTCCTCACGATTACAGGAAGCACATTCTAATCTCCCCACATGAACATCATAGACTAGCGTTCTCTGTAGAGTCAACTCAAGTATCATTGGCATCCTTCATAAGAATGAGCAAAAGTTAATATACACTGAATGCTACCAGTGTATTAGACTTACCTTGCATCTACATTTATATTATTGGCTGTAATGGACCACCAACCAAATAATATGGTTAGAGGCAGTACAATGGTGCTCCATTTGCACTGATGGACAGGGTACAAGGGGATGACGCATGACAATACATCAGTACTGATATACTTAGAAATCGCACCCAATAAACTGGCAACGCATTATAAAAACAACACTCAAGCAGTTTTATCACCCTGCAGGAAAAGTAGGCAAATTGATTGTAGAAGCTAAACAACATAGTTGTGCTTTCTCATTTTGGGGAATTTTTTGCTTTGCTTAATTACTGTTAGTATATTTCTTATAGATTAGGTAAAATAAAATAAAGTAAAAATAAAATGTAATTAAGTGAAATCAAATAAAAATAAAATAAAGCATCATCTACCCTGTTCCACCTACATGAGCTCACAGATGTCCATGATTGGCAAGTGACACTGTGACTGACAGGCAGTCTCTAAATGAGGGGAAAAGATATA
>JAOUWY010000003.1:8126876-8140746 GCA_025728095.1 Prietella phreatophila
TCATTTAGAAACTGTATTTTGTGTTTAATTAGGCTGCTTTTGTTTTATCTTAGATTTTGTTATCATTTCTGAAACAATTTATTATGAGATATAAACAAAACCAGAAGAAATCAGGATGGGGAAAATACTTTTTCACAGTACTGTAGTCTCCTGTCACAAGCGGCATACTTCAGATCTTTTGGACCTTGTTTGTGTGCGTCCATGAAATCCACAAGGTTCCAGGGTGTCCCTTTAATTATTTTGGGGTTCAGAAGTGTACTTATGTGCGCCCTCTATGAGTCATTAACACACCCTCTGGCTACACCAATGCAAAATCTACAGCAGCCTCTTTTTCACAGCACTGTAAATTAAAACTACTGACAAGCAGGTCATTTCTTCTACTTCATATCTGAAGTAATATTTTGTGTATGAACCTCTTGCTGAAATATTATTCAGGAAGAGGAAGGACACATAGGTCATATTCATATCTGCCAGTGTAGAGCTCTTTGCTCAGTTATACACAAATATCATGCCATACATCAAATTTAGATTATTGGCTAGGTCACAAATGATTTAAAGTACTTTACTCTTAATCAAATGTGATGTAATATTTGCTATATGATCCAATGTATGAACAAGTTAATTTTACGGTTAATAAATGAAATATAAAAGACGGATCATTTAATTCAACACTTTATTCAGTATCATAGTGCACAGCACAGGATTTTGTTCATTAATCGAAGTTTGATCTTGTTCCTGATTGGATGGTGAAGGTAAAACATGTCATGGATGACAAACTTTGATCTATTATCACGTTACATAGTACTTACAGTTGCAATCAAAATTATTCAACCCCCACTGCAAATCAGGTTTATTGTTCAAATGTACAGATTTTCAGCTGTTTGCAATAAACAAATCAGACATAAGCAATTGAAATAGTTCAATACAATGAATGCTTCAAGTGGTTTCCCCAAATTCAACTGAAAATGCAACTTATAATGGCTTCTCCAGTTTCAAAATTATTCAACCCTTTCATAGCAAGCATCTTTTGTATTTAGTAGAGCACCCTTATGCTGTTATGACCTGCTGCAGACGCGCAGCCAGATACCAGCTTCTGGCAGTGTTCCTGAGGAATCTTCGCCCGTTCCTCATGAACAAAGGCCTCCAGTTCAGTAATGTTCTTGGTTTTGTGTGCTGCAACCGCTTTCTTCAAATCCCACCAGAGATTTTCTATAGGGCTTAAGTCAGATGACTGTGATGGCCCTATAGAATCTTCCAGGACTTCTTCTGCAACCAAGCATTGGAGGAATTTGAGGTATCCCAAGCAAGTGAACTGTTGGAAGGTCCAATGACACCCAAGCTTCAGCTTCCTCTCAGACGGCATGACATTTTATCCTAGGATTTCCTGATGCTTCAGTGAATCCATGTGGCCTTTCACACGCTGCAGGTTTCATTTTCTGCCCCAAGCCAGTTTTGGTACTTCATACATTTTCTACCCCAAGCCAGTTCAGGTATTTCATGTATTCCAGCTCAAGCATACCTGGTGAAATTAATGAAGCCAATGATTAGTTGCATCAGCTGTGCTTGAGACAACACCTGTTTAGCATATTTATGCTGTGATGAGGGGGTTGAACTCTATTCAGGAGGTTGAATAATTTTGAAACTGGAGAAATCGTTATAAGTTGCATTTTCAGTTGAATTTGGGGAAACCACTTGAAGCATTTGTTGTGTTGAACTATTTCAATTGCTTTTGTCTGATTAGTTTCACGAACCAGTATCGTTGCCAATAGTTTCACAATCCAGTATCATTGCCTGGTTCGTGAAACTACTTGATATTGATGGTAACATATTGTTTGAAAATTCTATTAAAGTTATTTAAAAAAAAATAAAAAGTAACCATTAAATAGTATATACTGTTAAATAAATAATTTATCTACAATAATTTTAATGGAATTTACAAATAATTTACCAATAATTTAAAATAATTTAAAAAGAATATAAGGAGTAAGCGATAGAAGATGGATGAATGGCTGGATGGATAAATAGAATATACAAACAATATGGCATATTTAATTTTAAAGGTGTTTAAAGGTTTTGGGTTTTCTTAAACAGTATAATTATATACAGTTACATTTATTTGATTAATTTTATTGTCTTTTTGTACTTTAGTAACATGGCATATTGTTTGTATGTTCTATTAAAAATTATTTCAACCGATATACAGTACAAACTATTTAACATTTAAATTATACACATACTACACAGAAACTATTTCATCAAAATGCTACAAATCATTAGTTACACACGATATTAAGATCCAATATTACACCCTGACTCTCGGTCAAATTTACGTTCACTGCAGTTCTGTACAAAGATCTACCAGACGCCAGTCTGATTGAGCTAGAGAATCCAGAGGAAAACCTTCCTTCCCACACAAGAACAGGGTGGCTTATGCGATCTTGAATGGCTGTGGCACATTAGTGCCTCAGACTCAAATCTCCAGACAGTAAGACAAACTTTTATACACAAGCACCAGGCAGGGGCTCTATTGTTGCACAAGTTTATTATTGATGAGATCATTGTACCTAATAATCTGGCAAGAAAACTCCATCCTGATCCAAATGCATGTTAATTTGGCATGACAGGATATCAGTGAGACATGACTGAATAGCGTGACTGCACTGGTGAGGACATGTCTGTCATCTGTCGTAAATCATAATTTTACTTTGATTCATTCTAAATTAAACGGCAGCCTCCCGGTCTTGCATGGCAGCTTCATGCTAGGCCTCGTTGACTAATTAGGCATAGTGTGAGATGTTTTCCACTGTAAGTGGTGAATGACAAAGCAATGCTCAGAAATGATTAAAAGCATCTGGGCTTAATTTGAAAGGCGGGAAAAGTGGAATTACTTTTTCGCAGCCTTCAGAAATTCCACAATATTTACACATATTCCACGATTAAATAAAGAACACCTGCATATCTAATTAGTTCTGCATAATACAACATGGTTTAACTGCTGTATAACCTTTTATTAGTGCCGGCACAAAAAGCTTTTCTCTCCCAGAAGAGGCTGAGCTCTTCACGGAACGGAGTCACGCTGCCCTGAGCTGAACACTTTTCATGTGTTTAAAATAGAGCACCATATGCTGGCTCTTCCAATTACATTTCCACTACATATTCTCCCATTGGTCTCTGTCTGTCTCAGTCACTTCTCTAGAAGAGCTGAAACAGATGTCAGGATTAAGCCAGAAGACAAGGAAACACTGATGAAGCCAAGTTACTAAACTCACAATAGCAGTAGCACTTTAACACTCACTCAGGCATGCCCATTAAGGGCTGATTGATATGAACATTACTATCTGACTAATATTACAAAAAATAACCAAATAAAAATCAGCAAATATAATATTATATGGAGAGAAATGCAGCACACACCAAGTACTTTAAAGTCCCCGTGATGGTGCCCTGAAAGGTGCAGCGTTATTCAATGTGTTGATGTAATTTCCACTGAAACAGGAGGTCAGGGCAGGACATATCAAGTGGCTCCTCCACCTTTTTAAATAGCCAATAGAGTTTAGCTTACCTCACAGCCAGGGTTAAGCCGTACTTGACAGTTAGTTTTTATAATGCTGGGGCAGGTCAGTTCAGATTCTAGAGAGAATTTGATTGGACAGAAAATCTGATGAGAAGCAGAAGTGAAGAATGATGTCATCATAATTGTTGATCTGTATTGGTGGTACAGAGAGTGTGTACATCTTGAATGCATATATCTATTAAATTTGAATTTTGCCGTTGTTTTCAAGCAAACTCGCTTATAGATAACCTTAACGCTGAAATATTCATAGTAAAAGAAACAAAACTTCCATTTTAATTTCATGGGGACTTTAAGTTAAATAAAGTGTAGAGTCTGATGCAGTATTTCTTTAAAAAAAAAAAGCTACACTAGCATCCTATAGGGCTTTTAGTTTGTCCTTCTGGAGGAAATGTAGGATCTCCTTTTCTGAATTCATTAACTACTACAGAACCAGTGGAGAACCCATATTATATAACGGTCTATGATGGTAAAATTCCAAAATTTGAACAAACATCATATCAAACAATCATATCAAGTTCAAATCCAACACAATCCTTTCTGAGGGTCAATAGCACCCTCTAGCACTTATGGAAAATTTGAATGATGGACAGAATAAGCGATTTTCCTATAAAACATTTGCAGAGAAGTTAAAAGTGGTTCTTCACTGGTGCGACTTCCACTGCTGCCTCTTACAGATTTATTGGCTGGCTTGTATATCGGTCAGGCTATAACACTTGTATCATTGCACACGTAAATCTTAAGTAGATCTGTACCACATTACCAGGTTTTACTGTAGTGAGAAAAGAATGGAAAGTTGCATAAAACTATATACCGTAGAAGCACTTTCAGTAAGACTTTCTCTCATCTCCGTCTCATCTTATATACAGTATGGCTGTATATCTAAGCATTTATTAACTGCTGCTCTCAGACTTCCATTGTGTGAGTTTGGAGGCAACAGATGTGAATCAAGGTTTCGTTCTTTTCCTCAGTACATGGGAAATAAATAGTCAAATTTCCTGTTTGAGGTAATCACACATACGCTGTACACACTCTGACTCCAGATAGACTGAAAAACACTGGGGTATTTCTTCATTGCTTATTGCTATTGCTTAGTTTATCACTGTACTTTTTTATCACACCCCCTTTAATACTGTTTTTAACACTACTTTTTAGGTTTCCCCTCATGGCTGTGGGGCATAGTGTCTCTATCACCTAAATGAGCAGAACAAGAGAAGATTTAGTCCCTTGAACAACATAATTTATCATTCTCAAAATGCCATCTGGGGACACTCAAGGATGCATTTAAAAACGCTTAAAGTGCACCTGTTATGGTTTTTCAAATAGTGCCTTTCATGTAGTGTGTTATAGAGCTGTTTGTGAAAGTAAGGACGTCTGCAAAGTTTAAAAATTCAAAGCGGAACACAATGGAATTATTGACTCCCAAAAGAAGGAACCGAATCTGAACAGCTGAAACGAGTCATTAATAATTCCAGATTTACTAACGTATGCAGGTTTGTAACAAAAAGGGAATAGATGGAGCTGAAAGTCATTATAGTAGTAGGCGTTTCCTTTTCGACACACACTGACAGCGGTAGACCAACCACAACCAACTGGGACATTGGACCAATCAGAGCAGAGAATGCTCTCTGAAAGGAGGAGTTTAGAGTGAATCCTTTACAACAGATCATTGAACGAGTCGTTTGTGACACTGGAGGAAAAAGGTAATGCTGCAGTTTAAATTAGGAGCACATTAAAGTGTTTTTGATGTTGGATGCATGTAAATCTATTGTATGAGACCTTTAAACAAAATTAGGCATGTTTCAAAACCATAATAGGTGTGCTTTATCCATGTTATTACATTTATTATTGATTTCTTATAGAATATTAACCTATTTCATTAAATTGAATGGATTTCATTCAAAGTGGGGTTATAAATAACGTCAACTTTTATTCAACATGAACAATTTGCTCTGAAATGTAAAAAAAATTGTATGAAAAATGTAAAAGAAATTTATTATTATTCTTAATAATAATAATACCTTTTTAATTTTTACAAAAGTGCTAAAATAAATTCCCAGAATATTATTGTGCATACTTAAATAATAAGCCTAATATTTGAATAGTCTGATTTTATTAATAAAGTAAATCTGTGTAGGGTGTTACGACACGTAGAGTGGAGGCGGATGCAGGTGCATGTCAAGGTCTTTACTGATCATGAAACTCAAAACCAAGGTAAACGTGGTCTTCACAGGGAAACGATAAATGTGGCATAGAACAATATACTTCAGGGCATGGAGACAAACGACACGACCGCTACAAACACATCAACTAATAACACTGAGCGAAGTGCTCAGTAACCCAGGCATTTATATACAACGTATAATCAACTCAACACAAACACCTGTGACAAATCAAAGCTAACGCTCAATCCGGAAGCGAGTGAACAAAAACAAAGTCACGTGACTCGTCCAGAGCCGAGCCACAGTGCCCTCTGCTGGCCGTAGCGTAACATAGGGGCTGTGGATGGATTAAGTTAAAGACTCCTTGGCTGTAAAAAGTTTGAGAACCTCTAGTTCAACCAGTTTATATAGTCTATTTACTACTGTTAAATTTATAGCTGTTAAATAGCTAGTGTGCTAATTAGCTAACAAGTAAAGGTGTTACGTACAACCAGATTTTAAAACAGTGTATGTGTTAGAAAAAATACATTTAGCAATCACTGTTGTTGTTGCCTTTTTTATTTTAGTTTTTAAAGAAAATTGCATAAATCAGTTCTGCTGCTAAAGTCTGCACTGATGTTAACTTTCAGCCTCCAACGGCTCATCTAAGAAACTTTTCTTGAGCTAATACAGTATTGAAAAAACCTTACAATGCATTACGGATGCCATGTTGTGTTCTGCTCTGGTCGTGTTGTATGTTTATTAATGGCCTAGCTAAGGTTATTTTATTAAGGTATTTCATTTGACTTCAGTTGTTAATATGTATAAGAATAAGAATAAAGTTGAATTTAATGAAATGAAAGGCATCTTAAAGAGGTTCTCATTCAGACCAGAGAGCTGTTCCTACACCGTCTGACCACTTCAGACTTTACCAGATCGTTTGATTTGGAGACCTAATTATAATGTATCCCCTGGCTTTTACAGGATTACTGTTTCCTTCCAGTTGAAATTTGGACCTCTTTACATCGAGAAGGCTCCTTTTCATGTTAAGGCTGAGTAAATAGAGCTGAAGACTCCCTATTGCGAGTAAAGCCATAAACACTGTTCTAGAATCTACTCACACACCCTCCTCTCCCCTCCTCCAACCCCCATACTCTCTCTGTATGAACTCACACACTTTTTCCTAAAAGTGTGCGAAACACATACCGGTTAAAGTTACAAATTTAAGAGAAAAATTCATCTGAGCAGTGACGGCTAAAACCAAATAGCTAGCAATAGCTTAACAATCAAACTATTAGGGTTGAGCAATGCATTATATCTTCAATGGCATTATAAGAATG
The DNA here is from genome assembly GCA_025728095.1 of Prietella phreatophila. Lineage (NCBI taxonomy): Eukaryota > Metazoa > Chordata > Actinopteri > Siluriformes > Ictaluridae > Prietella > Prietella phreatophila. The sequence goes on from JAOUWY010000003.1 coordinate 8,133,929, forward strand.
ATGTGAGTAAACTAAAACACAGCATTTTCCATTTATAATGCTCTACTAGATTCATGCTTTCCCTCTATATGCTAAAAAAAAACAGTAAGTAATTAACACGAAATTTAAGCTATACATTATGTGGAGATGACGTTCAGATGGTTTCCACAAACAACATGGTGTAACTGTGGAGAAAATACACATCATGGTGATAGAAGCTGTGTGAACTCTGTTGACAAACACTCTACATGACTCAGCTTGTGACTGGTCATTACACTTGAGTTGTGCCAAGATGATTTCTTCTAAAATGGACTGTGTGGAATGTAATCGTCTTTCTATAGTTGTGGAAATTGTCATGAAATTTCATTAGCGTCACCTGCAGTACTGCAGCACTCGTACACAATGGCTAATATGAAACTGCAGAGAGTATGCAAGCTTCTGAGCTCGTGAGGGTACACTTGCTAGCCAAACATATGTGGACAGTTGACAATGACACCCATACGTTCTTGTTGAACAAAACTTCCAATCTGGAAACCTATTTAAAATATTACTTGGGGATTTGCGCTCATTCAGCCATAAGAGCACTAGTGAGGTGTGGCGTGTTGCTGTGTGAGGAGGTCTGGGCACAGTCAGTGTTCCAGTTCATCCCAAAGGTGTTCATTGGGATTAAGGTCAGAACTCTGTGCAGTACACTCGAGTTCTTCCAGTCCAAACTTGGCAAACCATGTCCTCATGGAGCTCGCTTTGTTCACAAGGACATGGTCATGCTGGAACAGGTTTGGGTCTCTTACTTCCGTTAATGCTACCACATGCAACGACAATCTAGACAATCATGCACGTACAAACTTTGTACTAAAAGTTTAGTGAAGACCCACATACAGTATGGGGGTCATGGTCAAGTGTCAACATATTTTTTCCAGTATAGTGTATGTAAGTTTATCACCAAGCAACCGTTACCAATGTTCTCTCCACTTTAAGTACGCGTAGGTCTTTCATTTTCTGTCCTCTGTCTTTTTGTGTAATTTGTACTTTGTTTGGACAAAGTGTGCTTAGTCTATCTATAACCTTGTTTGTATTCAACGGTGTCAATTACCAAGCCAGCTGAAGCCCCAGTGCACATGAAATCTAAATGGCGTTCATGCTGTAATGGCCTTACATGACTGTCATGGACAGGCTGCATGAATCTATAATCTGAGCTAGAAAGAAAATCAGCCCTAGCCTCACTACTTCTTCATTGTGTGTATTTTTACATCAGCTGTTGTGCTATTTGTACCAGTTGCCTCTGCATCTGAGTAAGGGGATGCGCTACTAAAAAAAAAAACATGCAATGACTATATTTATACTATAAAGTAATGGAGTCATAGCCTAATTATACGAGAACCAAAGCAAATACATGTGTACCTCCTATTTTTACCCCTATTGAATGCTACTCTGTCTATGTTTAATATCGCTCAGAAAGTAATGAATATCATTAATATGACATTATTCATTACTAGCTGATGGAACTCCCTCTCTCCTCCATCTCTACAGAATGCGTGATCTAAAAAGGCTAATGAAAACACCAGCAGTCTCCTATAGGCCTCCTCTGTAATGCTTTGGTGAACTATTCCAGTAATATAACCTTGCCATGTGACGTGACATCACATCACCTGCTACACTTCTGACCCTCTTAGGTCAAAGGTCTCAGCGCAGGCTATTACCATAGTGAATAGGATTGGTCTGAAGAAGAGGATTAGTGAACGACAATCGGATCAGGACTGATCCACACTCCACACAAGGTCAAAAGAGTGATGGCGGTGAAACAAGTCTGCAATTCAAGTAAACGTAAAGGCAAATGAAAAGGTCATGTTTGAAGAGCTGCTTGCTGTGTAATTAATTATAAAGTGTGCTCTTTACAATAAAAGCATCCAAAGCAGTGATGAATCTCTTAGTTGCAAACCTGGATGGTAGACTTAAGGTGTAACTTTCAGAGGTCACCTTAGATTTTTCTCATTATTTAGGAAGTTTCAGGGGGGAGATGCAGGGCTGTTCCAGAATATACAGAACAGTATATCTTGTGAATTTTTTAATCATGGCTAAGGGAACAGTGTGTACTAGCTCCGATGATTTAAATAAATATTCTACAGTAAAAGAGACACAAGGCTTGTGTGATTTTAACACCACCTCACAGCTGCAGGATCCCAGGTTCGATCCTGAGCTCAGGTTACTCGCTCTGTGTGAAGTTTCTGTGTTCCCCTCATGCCCATGTGGGTTTCCTCTGGGTTCTCCGGATACGAAATTCCACACAGTAAACTGAGCGCAGGATTTGAACCAGGAACCCCGGAGCTATGAAGCCACAATACTACCCCCTGTGCCACCCAGATACCAATCATGGGATGGCAAACTGATGACACTTGAAATACTTTTCTAATTGCTTGAAATTATTGTTTTTAATAATGCTATTTTACTAAAAAGAGACCTTTTATGGTCATGTAGAAGCACAAAATGATAACGTCTCCAATACAATGTAACCAGACTGCTTTTGGATCACCTACAACACTGTGCCTCAGCCAGCTCCATATACTCAAACCTCCAAAGTATTTCTTCATTTCCACTAGTTTCTCCAACAGTCATTTTCTCATAAAAGACCCATTTGAGTCCAAACATGTCTCCCTGTATGTACATATTCATTGCAAGTGGAAACTGAATCTGACACTAATCTGACAGTCTAAAAACACGAATATACACCACATCAAAGAATTATGCAAAACAAGACGAGGGAGAGCTATTTCTTGTTTTATATCAAAACGTATCATTTCCTGGGAGTAGAAGAAGAAAAAAATCCATGATCTGATTTTTTGCAATGTAAAAATACCCAAGGAGCCCTAGCTTCAGACCCTCTTTCAGGTTTTTAAGTTGTATTAAGCACTGGTAATAAAGTGCAAAGCGTTTTTTTAGGCTTGTGCCAGGGCATGGTGCCAGACCTCAATCCCTTGGGTTCGGACGCCAGTGCTGGATCTTAACAGTAAGGGCAGTAAAGATCCCACTCAGGTCGCCTTCCAGGTTTAATACACAGCTTGATTTGGCAAGCACAGAGGTTTCTATTTCCAATCCACAAAAGCCGGCTTCATACGACTACAGGAAGGCAGATTGAGGAGCTAATATTTGGAGACAATTTTATTTGATTTCTGTGTTTATTGAGTGTAGTTTTTGACTCGCGGGGAACCTAATTAGCATCAAACGTGCGGAGCGGTGGTCAGACAGGAGGCAGCCAGAGGGTTTGGTTTCAGAGTTGAAGAGGCAACATGAGGCGAGAGGGAGAGGGGAGAAGGTTTAAATACAGAGCTGAATTAATTCCTAAAGCGGTGCGTGTCTGAATAATATCAAAATTGAACAATATCAAATGCTATAAAAAACATTTTTTAAAACATTGGACGCTAAACATTGATATAAGGTTAGTGATATGTTAACATTCAGCTGCTTGTGTTATAAAGCAGTAGTAGCTCAGTAGTTAAATGTTTGTGGCTGCAAGGTTGCGAGTTTAAGTCTCAGGACTACCAGTCGAGATCACCGTTGGGTCCTTGAGCACGAACCTTGACCCCCAGTGGCTCAGAGTCTGGATTGAATTTATACTTAGACTTACTTACAGTATAATACAGTTTTGCTACACAGCATTGGCCAAATGTGTAAATGCATGACTGTATATTCAATCTTTTTTTCCAATTACACTACAATAACCACATTCACTTCAACCTCTGCCGTTTACACTTTATTTGTATCTTCGTAAATGTAGTTCTCTAATAAAATGTAAAAAAACCCCCAAACTTTCCAGCTTTCCTCAGTGTTAACCCAAATACAGTATTTGTCCTTAGAGCTTTTTAATACCTTTTACAGGTTAAAATGAATATCGTGTGCCTGTTTAATCCTATTTCATTGATTGAATGTTCAAGTTGTTTGACTAAAATGTTTTTCATCTATAAATGACAAAATCACACACAGGATTAAGTGTCTGTGCTGAGCTGCTCACAATATGAATTACAGTATAAAAGGAATGATACATTTGTGGTTAAGTGGCAGTAAATGCTCCAGTTGTCTAAATGAAATGATCTGAACAGGTGTTAGATTAAAAAAAAAAAACCAAAACATTTTCAGATACTTTCCCTGATACTTCATGCAAAAATCTCCTGCCTAAGTAAAGCTCAACTCTTAGAGAATCTATAAACAAATTATCTACACAATCATTTATTGTTAATAAATGATATAAAATCTTACCAAGAAAAGGCTGTCGGATTATACTGAAAGTTGAAGTGATGATGTGATGATTCGCCTTCCTGCTCTTCCTGAAACAAATCTTCAAGCAAATAAAAAGAGAGAGAATGAGTGAGAGAAAAGTTTTAAATATTAAAGAATGATACGTGGTACTTTTGAAAAAAAAAATATACTTTTATAGTTGCATGTTGAAGAACATCCTTTAGTCCGGTTACAGTAGTTCCTATTATTACTTATGTTATAGCAGCCATAAACAATTGTTCCCACAACAGCTTTACCTCTCACTGCTACAAAGCACTGACACAGGAGACTCCTTTTGTCCTTACAGAAAGCTTCACCTATCAATCATTATTCCGTTTATTATTAGAATTGAATTGTATGGAGCGTCTGTCACGTTACGCTGAAAGTGGAAGACCTCCTTTGCTCTTCATGAAGCAAATCTTGCAAGAGAGTCTTCTGAAGTGACTTTAATCAAATAAAATTGCTTTATTAATCGTCATCAGCGTTGTTCATGCCTATGAAAAAACAAATGTAGCTTGTTACTGAGAAACCAGACAGCTCTTGATCGAAAAGACTTTAGTAAGTAAACTTTAGCTCTGACACTGGAGACTCCTTCATCCATCCAGTTTCCATACCGCTTATCCTACACAGGGTCACGGGGGAGACTGGAGTCTATCCAGGGAACACTGGGCACAAGGGACACCCTGGACAGGGTACAAACCATCGCGGGGCACAATCGCACACATACAGACAATTTGGAAATGCCAAATCAGACTATAACACATGTCTTTGGACTGGGGAAGGAAACCGGAGTACCCGTAGGAAACCCCAAAGCACTGTAAGAACTATGTGGCTTGTCCATGTCCCTGTGGATGAGCTGTTACTATAGAAACTACAAATTATTCGAACAAGCCCGTTAATATAAACGGTCAGAGCTACTTTTATAAAAATGTAATAACACCTCCTGACCCAATCAGATTCAAGAATTCACCAGCGCTATGGTATAACGCAAAATGTTGCATAACTTATCATCAGCCCAAACCTAACTCGATTTGATGACAATGATAACAGCCCACGAACGAGTGGAAGTGAATTTAAACTCGGCGTACAATTATACGCTTGTGTTATACCAGGTGCTACCTCATGATTTAGCAAATGCACCGCGATGCACGTCATTCGTGTGCAGCGGGCATCACTCAGTCTAATCAGATTGGTCCTGTGCACTAAATCTCAAGCAGACGGCGTGAGTTTCAGCCCTAATGTAATAGACTCACGGCTATTAACCTCAGGGAGCATCAGGATTCACGAACACAGCGTACAAACACACTCAATGCCGAGGCTATTTCCAAACCACACAAATCTAAAAAAAGGCTCTTGAAGGCTTGTTGCTATTTTTATTGCTGGTGAAGCCAGTTATAACTACATCATTAACGAGGCACAGGGCGGATGGGGAATAAAGCATTACGGCTGCCGGATCAATGCAAGCGTCTGTGCATGCTAGGGCTTGGCAAATATGTCCGTACACTTTAAGATGTTTGCACGAGACATAATATTTCATAATATTTAAGTAAAAACTAAAACAAAACAAAACCAAAAAAACCCAAAAAACGGCACATTAGGGCCTAAATACATCATTTAACAAGGAAGAGTACTATAACCCTGGATCGAGTAAGTGTCATACAAATACTAACAACATCATCTTCTTCAGAAAGATAGCACTGTGCTGTAATATAGCATGGTGATATCAATATCATATCATCACACTGACCTGCCCTAATGCATGAGCTGGATTTGTGGGAAAGTAGTTACATGATTTCACAGCACTAAGTGACAAACTATGATATATAAAGCACATTTGGAGCCATTCATAGTGTAATAAATCCACTTCAAAATGAGCATGTTGGTATAAGAAAGACGAGTTATTATAAGACATTCGTGTGTGTGTGGGCGGGCGTAAATATTATACAGAAAAGATGGACTTCTTGTGTGTGTTTTTCGATTCATTATACGATTATTTTAACTTCGACTCCGAGTTAATTACGGCTTCTGAGGTAACACCAATGGCTCAAATTAAGAGTAATAAAATAGAACACTCCGATACTTGATATGATATTCCTGTTGTTCAGTCATTATGTTTGACAGCAAAGTTTGCTCAAATGTATAATGAGGGAAAGTTAATTCAAGTACGAGGAACAGTCTGTTCTAAAAGAACAGAAAAAAAACCCTCGATACTATCGGGGGAAAAATATCGCGAGATCGATATCAGTGACAGTATGACGCAGCCCCGAGAGCAGAGTGGATCAACCACACAAACTGGAACTCAAGGCAAAACTAGATCAGTGACAGTAAAGAAAGCTGGGTTACACTGGGTCTCAGACACAAAAACATTTCCTTCAGTTCTTTTTTACTTACCGTCTTCCGCTGAGAACGTTAATGAGTGACACCGAGGGATTGAAACACGTCCTGAGCCATTCTTCAAACAGACCTCGTCCACTTCTCTTCTAACGTAGCCTAGAAGCCGAGCACTGAGGCGCTAATGCCCCGCGAGCCTCCTCCCTCCCTCCCTCCCTCTCTCTCTCTCTCTCTCTCTC
>JAOUWY010000003.1:8182031-8195383 GCA_025728095.1 Prietella phreatophila
CCCCCCCCCCCCCCCCGCCAGCCGCCTGTCTGTTCTAATCCTCTCCAAGGAAGCGAGTCACTCGCTTTTTTGCCAAAGCAAACACGGGCTCTGTCCTCAGATGATCTGGCAAGGATGCTACCTCCCCCTCCACACGTCCTCCATATACACACACACACGCACGCACACATGCATGCACACACACACAAACCGCCATAGCTGGTTTCCATTCCTTTAAACTCTCTCACACTGGAGTGCTTTGTCACTGCGAGCGAGTGTTTCTCACGCCTGCTGGACATTCACGTCCCAGGCTAGTGTACCACAACCATCTGTCTGATTCAACTCAACTGAGATCAACAAGATCTCCTTTTCTCTGGTTCCGCTTTTCACTCTGCCAGGCCCAAACATACACATTCATTCATTTTTCCTCTCTCTGTCATTCATTTGCTCGTCCCCAGATCAACCTCAGGCAGTGTCTCCCCCTTTCATCTGCTTTTCCAGCGCTTCCTCCACTCAGCCTCTGCATCTTTCTCTCCCTCTCCAACTTCAGGTCCCCAGCTGGCCCCCTGCCTGCAGAGCGGCAGTCGTTGATCAGACCCGCTCTCCAGCTGGAGGGGATATTCCCCTTATTTCATCGCTATTCCAGATGGCATTACTGTGCATTTCCTGGCAGCCGGTACAGGCAGAGATGTGTTGTAGGGTTTGGGGGGACTGCAACTGAAAGGATATGATTTCCTCTACTCTCAATCTATCTTTTCTTCTCAGGAATTCTAAACTTGAGGCACTGAGGGCCAGCAGAATTGCAGACATATTTTGTAATCGCCTGACAATGACTAGCATGGAGAGAAAAAGATGAGACAGACAAGACTCTACACTGATAATGTAATGTAGCGATTCAGAAGTAGCCCTGTGTCCTCGATGCTTTTTGAGTGTTCACTTACAGACAAACATATACTTCACCAGAACCATCCAGGCTCTAGACCAGAGAATTAAAGAGAATGCATGATGATTCATAAATGTGTGTGAGCACGTGTTCGTAGGTCCACCAGCCTATACACAGCTGGCAGGTAATGTGATGCAGATGTGGTCCCTCATAAAAGCCCAGAGCACTCCATGTACTAGTCCTCATACATCAAAAAGCACTTTCAAGTGGCTAACTCTCCATTTATTTAGCATAATCTATATCAGGGTGGATAAATCAGTAGCATAAGATTAACAACCAAAAAACCCTACACCTTATGAAAACAAAAACTTAATACTTACACACAAAAAATCCATATGACAGTACAATCTCAATTTTATGGGGTGCGGTTTCACGGCTGAGCCTGCGCTCTGACCCTCACTTCCTAACAAACTGGGATATGCAAAGAAAAGTATTTCCCTGTACTATAATGTACAAAGTCCCCTTCCAAAGTATTGGAAAATAGCAAGGACAATGTTTTTGTTTTGTCAGAATTCAGATTTCATTTACTGTTCTTTACATCTAGATTTGTTAAAAAAAAAAAGAAAAAAAAAAAAGAACATGACACCTTTAATTTTCCACCCAGTGTTCAAGAATACTGGAACATGTGACCGACAGGCGCAACTTGTTGCCCAAGTGTGCCCTGTTAGACAGATTTATAACGCTGAAGGACTTCTCACGGTTTGAGCCCTGGGTTTTTGTCTCTGAAGATTGCATTTGTTTATAAAGTATAAACCAACATAAAGACCAGCGAGCTGTCTAGGGGAGAAAAGCGAGCCATAAATTTTTACCGTCTGTAACATCGGGTTAAAACATGAACCAGTGATTAAATTAAGCCTGCACAAGACCAGGTAGATGTTAGTGTGTTGTGCTGATAGCTATTATTATTGGTGGTGGATCAGGGAGCAGCACACACACCATCATGGCCAAAAGTTTGTTGTGCTTATTTAAATGTTTCATTACAGATGTTGTCCCCATTTGCTGTTATAATAAACTCTACTCTTCTGGAAAGGCTTTCCAGTAGATCTGAACTCAATCTAAATAAATATCTAAATAAATTATGTGCACACTCTTTATAACACACTTAGCACTGCTTGACTTTGTAGCATACAGTTAGAAGGGAAATGATTAAAAAAAAAAATCACACTCTCTTGTGTCACCCAGATGAGCTCCCTGTGGAGTCTGGTTATTTTCAAGGTTTCTTCTTGTCGTCTCGGAGTTTAATCTTGCCACTATCACCTCTGGCTCGCTCATTAGGGATACATTTAAAATGAAAATCTTCTATCCCGATTCTATCGTCTATCCCTTATTAAATACGCTCGTAGAATTTTGCAACATCAACCTAAACTACTAAAGTAACACGATATATTTTTGCCATATAACCTATTCATACTATTAAGCTTACAGTAAGAAAGAGAAAGCCTGTATTGCAGGTTTAGAACTTTCAGCTTACCCCAAGGTTCACTGGGTTCATGCTCAATGCTAGTCTAATGCCAAGGAAAGTCAGGCAAATGACGCATAAATAACAAACATCCCAAGGTTGATCTGTTTTGTTGGGAACAAACAGGCAGGCTCTTGCGATAACATTTGCCCCCCGTGACTGTGTCTAAGGACAAAACAACAGCCTGTTTAAAAAAAAAAAAAAAAAAAATCATTTCTATTTCCAAAACCTACCTGGGCTGGAAGATGCTGTTATGTAGGAAGTCCTCAAAGGCTTTACGGTAGATGATGTCTTCCCTGTTCTTTTTGAGATCTAGTTCTGATTTAGGGCAGTGGCAGCAAAGGCTTTTGTTCTGCCCTGCAGAGTCTGAATTGGTGGGCTTCATGTTCCCGATGATGTCTGCCAGCCCTGTGGAGAATCTGATGGGAATCTTCAGCTCTGTGGAAAAAAAGGAAGAGGAAGCTGTTTAGACATGATAACCAATTACACAGAAAAAGACAATTCTTTATAGATACAAGGGCTGCACAGTGATGGCTGAAATGATAATCATTTCTCATGATTATCTTTGCTCAATATTAAAATAATTTATCATAGTTATTAAGACAATTTAGGAAGAAAGTGTTACTGTGTTTCATAAATATATATTCAATATATTTACAGACAATATCTTTTAAAATCACTGAATATCTAGAATAAAAAGAAAGGCTTTTCTTTCTACTTTTACATTACAAGTGCCAGATTTTGTACACTGTTCTGGCAACAACATTCAGGATCTTAAAGGCTGGCTCTCTGCACTTGGCATGTGTATACACACAACGAGTGATACAATGAGCTTTTGGACCTAGATAACTCTATAGTCACTGGACCGTCAAAGGTTCATAGAATTGAATCGTAAGAATATATTTTAAAGTGTTTGTTTTGAACCAGGTATTAAGAAGTATTCTCATATGTTTACCAAAAGCAGTTGACTTATAAAACCTACCACAAATGCGAATGTGTGTGTGTGTGTGTGTGTGTGTGTGTGTGTGTGTGTGTGTGTTTATGTATGTATGTATAAAATAAAAAAATAAAAACAGTTTTACACCAGACCTTTAGAGCAGTAGTTGTGCTGGTAGAGCGCACGGTCTTCTTCTAGCTGTTGCCAACGAAGCAGATAGTAGATGTGATTCCCGTTGGGAGAGACCGGAGGAGACCACTGAACCACCAGGCTTGAGGATGAGTTGGAGTAGGCACGTATATCAACAGGCATTGTAGGTACTAAAGGAACAAAGTTTTTAAGGGGGGAAAAAAAAGAAAGGAAAAAAAAAGGTTTCAAACGTTACACCATTTCACAGACCGTTATGTCGTTTTGAAGAAGAGTTTGCATCCCTTCTTTACCTTTAGGCTTAGTGAGAATATAGACCAACTTGCTCTTGGCCCCCAGAGCGTGCGTGTCTATGTCTTCCACTACCAAAGTTACTGTCTTCAAAAAGATGGCGTACTGCGTCACGGGTTTAAGGCCTGACAGAAGGACCTCAGGGTTTCTATTTTGGTCCTGCGGTGAGTCCACATCCACCATCATCCAGCTGTTGGACCCACAACCGTCCTGATCGTCAAACTCGGAGATGTTCTGAAAGGGTCTGTCACAGAATGGAACCATCAAACAGACACCTTTACAGAAGTGAAAACGATTTAGTGTGTATAATAAAGCTATGTAAGGATTAAAACACAACATGGCATGTGGTTTTAGGAAAATAATCACTGATGAGGAGGCGTGATGTGACCGGACACAAAGCAGTGTTACTTGTACCACGACAATGTTGATTATTATCCAAAAAATAGCATGTTGCTACAGTAAGTGTTTTATTCCTCTGATACAACAGTGATTTTCCAACTACTCAAATTATAATTAAGTCAAGAACGGCATGTCACACTTTTTATTCATTTAGAGTTATAATTAATGTTGATAAACGTCCACAATACAAGCTATTTCCTGTAATCACTTAGACTCTTAACAGCTATAAACAAGTCCAACTCAACAACGACGTTGTCCATGAGGATCCCTCCGCAACCAAGCCTAGTAGTTCTTGTTATAACTGTAAATTGCAAGCCAGAAATAAATATTAATAATACATACATTTATAAAGATAAATAATACATTTCAAAACAGGAAGAAAACTATTTTATAAATTTGACCGTGCTCTGACCTTGACCTGCTTGAATCGAAATATAATGCCTTCACCTAGCAGTGGCGGAAGCATAACAACTGATCCCTGACCAGCCTCTTTTTCTCTCTGGGTCAAAATCAATACAACAAATAAAATGTCCAAGGAATCACACAGTGCAAAGTCCTCTGTCCTGAGGATTTTCCGGTGGCTGAGTGTTACAAAGTGGTACACATTTCCTTCCATAAATGTTAAATAAACATCTCCTGATACCAATATCAATCATAACACATTTTCTCTTCTAAATAATAGCACAATATAAAGGTTTAGATTATGTGGAGGCCTGTGAATTGGCAGTTACTATAGTAACAAGTGTATTAATATCAATCTGTGATTTGCCTTGCAGTCAGAAGTACTGTCAGAAAATCAAAAATTCTACAGCACTGTGGCATTATCCCACATACATATACATTATATGGCCAAAGGTTTTGTATAGGCAATTAACGGATAAAAATTTCCCCTTCACTGGAACTAAAGGGCCCAAAGCACCTGTGCACAAAGCGAGGTCTATGAGGACATGGTTTGTCAAGGTTGGAGTGGAAGGAACTGGAGTGTCCTGCACAGTGCCCTGACCTGCTCACCAAACATCAGTACCTAATCTCACTAATCCCAACAGCCACACTCCAAAATCTAGTGGAAAGCCTTCCCAGAAGGGTGGAGGTTGTTCTAACAGTAAAGGGGGACTAAAGGTTTGTTAATACCCCAAGGTTTTGAAAAGAAATGGGCACATATGGGTGTGATGGTCACATGGCCATATGGTGCAACTGCAGAAATCTAATTTGCAAGACCGCTTTGTGTTTTTAAAAAAAAAGTCAATAAAAAGGACAAAAGGACTCACGCTTCTCTGTAGTACACTTCGAAACTGATGAGGCCTCTGTAATTCGGCGGTTTGTAGCGTTCCCATGTCAGCGCTATTGTGTTACTCCCAGTGCTATTGTTTATGAACTTCAGAATTTTACGTTCACCTGGAACACAAACAAAATCGAACAAATGTTAATCCAACCGATCTCACATCAGATTTGAAGCGATTAACAGTTACTAGTTTAAACATGTACAGTTCACACGGCCTCCATTGTTGCGGAAATCCTCCTCCACAAACTTCTCCTTGATGCCCGTTTTCAGCCACATCTTGCGGATCTCGGACATGCACAGGTGGGGATTCCGGCCGAAAAAGAGTTTCCCTGCATGAATGGTCAGGTTGTGCTGTGACCAGTCCCACAGAAACTGGAGGTGCTGGTTATCAAACGCTGAGACGGCATACATGCTGCGGAAAAGTATAAGGGCACTTCAGCATTTGGCTAAAGCCAGAACAAAATCAAGCAACAAAGCAAATCCCAGACATAACAGTGTTTTTGTTTAAGGTTTGTCAGAATGATAAATATGGTATAGCAGTTTAAACTTAACATTATACATGTTCCACTGATTCACAAAAGATTCTCTCTTCGTAACACCTTTTGGTTTTATTAAGTGTGCAAATGTATGCATATTGAATTAGACAAAGCCTCATTAGCATAAATAAATGAGTACTTTAAAAAATAATAAAAAAAAGCTCCAATGCAAAAAAATAAATAAAAATAAAACGTGTGAGAAAATCAGAAATCGACTATCGAAGACTGACTGTGATTCAACGTTCACCACGGTAGTGTCCCCACCTTAAACTAATGGAGAGTTGCGTGAGACCGGCGTGTAAGCCAAAATGACAGTTTATTATATCATATATTATTGGAAACAATTTGTTTGCTACGAAAAACCTCAAAGGAAAGCAACTACTATGAAAGACGGTTCAAAGTATCAAAACACACAAACGCTTACTTATCGCAGAGCTCCTTCCCATTAATGTGGTTTAAACTCTTGAGGAAGGACAGCGAGCTCAGAGTGGGGGAATGAGAAATCTGCACACAGCCCGTCACGGTCTTGATGAGGCCTAGGAAGTTTTCCAGCTCGGATGCGATGTTGTCTGCGACACAGAGAAAGAACTGAGTGCCACCCGGAATCTGACCACAAGTGTTTCCTGCAGGAGTGGAGCGTGTGAGCACACACACGGATACTTACTGCCACGCCGGATGTTGATGCGCAGGCTGCCGTTAATAACAGTGCAGTCCTTTAGGGACTGTGCAGCGTCCACGGAGTCAATGTCTTTCCCTTCACACACCTTGTCGCACAAGCCATCACAAGCACTGCAGAACATACTGCGGGGTGGGGAGAGAAACAGGACCTAAATCAAACTGTTCCTTAACAGACTAATACATTTCAGATTTAGCTTTTGATTCAATACAATTGTACAATGTTTTGATAGGAAGTAAAAACACTTTCAGTTAGTCTTTGTGTATGATTAGACCTCACTGCTGGCACTTTCAAAATACTTTATAGCTACTCATGCTTACGCTTGTTTTGGGTCTAGTTGGAACTCCTTAACAATTCTGCCACGCCCTCACTATTGACTCCCCGTAAAGCAGCGGTCCCCAAATTTTTTTTGGCCGTAGAATTTGACACGACATGTTTTCTATTAATAATCTGAACCCGCTGTAATGCAACCACAAACCCCCAGTTGGGAAACCCCCTAAATCATACTACAGCAAACTCCATGCAGGGGATGTGGACTGCACTGAAAACCTTTTGGCTATGTCATTTATTCCTGCTGTAAAACACGTTACAGTGTGGCCTCTGCTGTCTCTCCTAGCGTACACGACGGCACAGAAGAACAGGACATCACAAACCATGACACAGTGATATGGAAGCAATGTGTAGCGGCCCAGCTTTCCTACATGCAGATTGCATAGCTATCGTGATGGAACTGACCAGACTGCAGCTAAACAAAATTTCACTGCCTGTGCAATGACAATAAAATCTTCATCGCTTGCTGCATAATACGCATTGCCAGAGCCATATCTCCCTGCAGTTCCTGTTGAAGCTAAGCAGGGTTGAGCATGGCCAGACCTCCTGGGGGAAATTAATGTTGCTGCTGGAAGTGGTATTAGTGAGGCCAGCAGGGGGCGCTCACCCTGCGGTCCGTGTGGGTTCCCAGTGTCCCAGTGTAGTGACAGGGACGCTATACAGTAAAAACAGCACTGTCTTTCGGATGAGACGTTAAACTGAGGTCCTGACTCTTTGTGGTTATTAAAAATTCTAGGACACTAAAAGAGTAGAAATTCCCCCATTGGCCCTTCTGTATCATAGCTTCATGTGTCATGGAGGAAGCATGTGTTAAGCCCTTGCTCTCCCTGGTTAGTAGCTGTGGTGTGATTGGGGGAGAACCTGAGATGCTTGGAGTGTACCTGGCTCTGACATTGTAACTATACTATGGGAAGTTGTAGCTCAGTGGTTAAGACGTAGGAGTTCTGATCGGAAGGTCACTTGTTAAAATCTCAAATCACCTCCAAGCTGCCACTGAGGGGTCCTTGAGTAAACCCTCAACCACTCAGTTGTATAAATGAGATAATTGTAAGGCGTTGTGGATAAGGGCGTCTGACAATACGCCATAAACATAACAAATGCAACCATACTGCAAAAGAGTACACGATAAGTTACATTTACAGATCCAAAAAATATAACTACATTAGATTATATTACAACTAACACTGAATGTAAATTAGTACGCTTGATTTAAACCGAATAACGCTAAATCATTGCAATCTATCAAGATTGCTGCTGTAACTTTCTATTAACTTTACATTTACAGATCTCTTATAGTCCTAGATCTACTCAAATCTTATCTATACATTAAATTATCTGTTAATAGATTTTAACACCCCGTCGTGCCACAGTAAAGGTGCAACTATAGAGACGGAGCTGCAAAATGCCTCTTAACACACTTATAGCATTACAAATATCTATTCTTGGCTTAGCGTCACTGTTTGCTCACACTACTGGTCTGGTCTATTCCTTACAAAGCTGCACTATAGCAGGATTGGAGCCGAGCCAACCGATCTGCTGATTGTGTGGCGAATGCATCTAGAGATGAAAATAACCAGAGACAGTGATGGACTTGGACTCCCATTTCGTACCACTGGTTTAAAGACCAAAGGCTATGATCGGGCACCAGGCTTCGCTGCTGGTGCCAAAATCAACACAACTATAGATATTATGTGGGGTCTCACGTACCTCTGGCTGTTTTCACGATTAAAGCCGGGTGGGCACTCCATCATGCACTCGCCCCCGTGGATGACGAAGCGCTCAGAGTAAGGCAGGTGGACCTCGGAGCACATTTCTAAGGTGATGCAGCGCCAGCCCTCAAATATGTGCATGCCCGGAGGACAATGCTCCACGCAGCGGCCTTCATGGGAGTAGTGCTGGCAGGCGGTGCAGGCCGTGGCACTGTCTGGCGATGTGCAGCTGCCCAGGCACTGCGCGTGGCAGCACTCTCCTGAATACGTGCATGCCCGCTGCCCACATCGCTCCGGGCACACTAAAAAAGAAAGGAGGATATATGAGAGAGAGAGAGAGAGATGATTACACTTTAACGACAATTACAACACCAAATTCCCACCGCGTTATCCGATATAGTCTGTGCGTTCCTTGAGAGTTACAAGAGCAGCATAAAAACGAGGTGAAGATTTAAATAGACTTATAGATTTAGCTATCAAAGTGCAGCTGAAGCCACAACAAATCCACCGCAGTCATTTGAGAGGACTGTTTTGGTTTTGCCAGAGGCGCCAGTGGCATTGCGAGTGAACAGGAAAGCCAGATGTTCTCTTAAGAACCCAAGGAAAGGTGGTGCTTCTGCCTTTCAAAGGGTTTAAACAGGCTTTAAGCAGCTTTCATTTCGCCCTGTATTAAAAAAAAAAAAAAACTAAAACAGCAGCAGGAAAAGGCAGAGAAATTTCAAACATTAGAGCTACTAACTAAAACCATTTACTGTTCATCACATTTCGATCAAACCACTTCAAAACAAAGGAACGGTTACATAACACAGGAGTTTAATATGCAGCTCACTGATCTAAGGAAAAAATAAGAAATAAGTACAGCAAGTCCATAAGCTCTGCTTTTGGAAGTTTATTTTGTTCCTCTGATTATTATGGAACTATGATGGAAAGGAAAACATTGGGAAATTACAGTAGCAGTTCAAATGTAGTTGGCAAAACGTACCTGATTTGATTTATATTTAGTCGCCAGAAATTAAAGTATCATTTCCTGAGAACAGAGACTAGTCTGTCCTTGCTAATATCACCAAGTACAATGTCATGTAGATGGATTTAGATTGGTGATACTTTTGCAGCAGAACATTTGCATAATTTCATGTACTCACAGTTCAAGATAGATAACCAAGACTATAAAATGCAACAATGGTAAATGGTCTGCACTTATACAGTGCTCTTTAACCTTAGTGCTTACAAAGTGCTTTACACTGTGTCTCATTCACCCACCAATGGCTGAAGAGCTGCCATGCAAGGCACCAACTTGCAAATGGGAGCAACTTGGGGTTCAGTGTAGGGCTGCGACTAACGATTAGTTTCATAATCGATTAGTTGGCCAATTATGTTTTCGATTAAATCGGATAGGGCAAACTTTCAGTGCCATTTTTTCATTTATTTAAAATAAAATCCACAAACTGAGTGTTACAAATATAAACTTCTGACTAAAAGTTTACACAACTCAACTGTCCAATTATATAAGACTGAAAAGAACACAGACACACACACCTACTCTCTGAAGCGTGTTTTCAGAACAGAAGTAACGTAATGAGTAAACGTACCCCCATACCATGCGCAGACCAGCTATTCATTGATGATTTCCAGAATCGATTATTATCGATTTTATCTATTAGTTGCTGCAGCTCTAGTTCAGCGTCTTGCTCAAAGATACTTCATCATGGAGAGTCACGTGGGCCGGGAATCGAACTGCCAACCCTACAATCAGTGGACAACCCGCTCTACCACCTGAGCCACAGACATCCAATGCTTATGAAGACTACTTAATCATCATAGAACAGGAAGTGGACACTGTTCAAGAGGAAAAATGTGTTGCAGAAGCGATTGGTGCAGTAGAGGCATTAAATTGATTTGTACAGTGCTATATGCATATTTAATCTATTTGTAAACTCTTCGTCCTCGTTTGTCCAAAAAAAGTTTTAATAATAAATAAATAAATAAAAACAAAAAGCTTTTGGCCATCTTGAGCTGTAAATATCTGCTGGCAACTCTAATAAATATAGATGAATGATGTTAACTATAGACTTGTCTAAATGTTAGCTAGGTCAACCATACGCTAATAGATTTTATGTCACATTAATCAGTTCATGATTGATGAGTTAATCCAAATATTGCAGCGTTGGCTTGATTCTGCATTCATTTCCACGATCGCAAAATCCTGGAGGGACTGAATCAGGAACTCAAAATCTGGGGGAGTGGTGGTATTATTTTTTGAGTGAGAATTCATTGCAGTGTATTCTGATGTTAAAACAGAGAGCTCCAACACAAAAACGTCGGCAGATCTGAGGTTTGTGACTATTTCCAGTGTCCCTCAGCCTCATCCTTGGCCTCCTGATCTCTCTCTAATGATCAGACTCTCGGGTGCCCACATGTACAGTTCTAAACCCCTGCAGCCACAGGGAGGCAATTGTAGGTTAATAGTGGTTGCATGCGCTGAGAAAATGTTCAAGACGAAATGTTCATAAAAAAAAAAAAAATGCATAAAACCACATCACTGCTGATCATCCGCATGCTAAACATAAGGGCTTCTCCTTGTGAGGATCCGGGTAGAGACCGGGCTCCGTCTTACACATAAATCCAGTCCACAGATTCTAGTCAGCCAGAACTACCAACTAGATCCCTCTGCTATCATTCTAAATAAGAGCACATTGTAAAAGGAGAGAGAGAGATAGAGAGAGAGAGAGAGGAAAAACTGATTCAGGTCAGAGCACCAGCAAGAAAAACACCAGCTCAGAAACGGCCTACATTTAAACGAGCTCCTGCTTCTTGCTCTTGAAGATTGTTCTCACTGTTTCCAGAGCGGGCCAGAGGCATCAGTGACACACTGTGAGCTCACATATCAACTCAGGTGAAACCAGTACTGAAACTTCAGGAGGATGGGGGGGGAAACAACGAAGAAAAAAAAAAAAACCCACAATAGCAAATGAGATCATCTGACAATTGCTCTGATGACACACTCCCTCTCAGTTCATGTGAACTCAGATGACCACTGGAGGATTAAACCTAAACAAAGTGCTGCACGGAGTAAGCGCAATTCTGTTGTAATGAAGGAGCCGTTACGTGTAAATTCCCACCGGTGGAGCCACACAGCCGCTCTCTGGAAATTTCCTACTGTTAATGTACGACAGCGCAGTAATGATAAACAAGTTCTCTCACGTATAGCGTTAGTGATTCATGTGTGTGTGTGTGTATAAACCGAGCACATCCGCTCATGCAAAACCCGTGTGTAATTTGAATATTAAAGTCAGTGATGGCGTATGGAAATCATGGTGTACGGAGACAGGGCACTTCTGCTCATGTGTTTCGGTAAATAAAAAATTGGTTATTAAAACGCTCTGAAATCATTTTTAAATGAAGTAGTAGACAGTGATGTCTGGAAGAGAGGACACCCTGTATATCCTACAAAAATAAGGAAATATTACAATATAACACCAACACTTGTGATAAATTATGATATTCACTACACACTGAGAGATTGTGGATATTGTGGACTTTTTTTTTAATGCTGAAGCACATTAAAAGGTTTTAACTTTTAAATTGTAAAAAGCTAAAGAATTTCCAATTCCCCCCCACTCCTTTTCAGCGTTAAACGATTTTGTAAATAGAAATGTAATATTTATTTAAGAGTAAAAAAAAAAAAACCCAAAAAACCCAAAACAAATAAATACAAGTATCCGGGTTATTTTCATTCAATTAATGCAACACTATTTTATTTGTAGTAAATCCTTCGCAGACTATCCGTCATAACTTCTCTCTGATACATGCTTGAACTCACCTCTACCTGACATTTCTTGTGTCTCGGGATAAACATTGTGAGCTGACTACAGTGGAAACGGCAAGAGAGTAAGAACGGATGTGTGATCAAGGGTTAGAGGCTGTTAAAATGTAGATAACCTTGGGGCGAGCTCTAGCAGGCCAAACAGATATGGGCTATAAAGGGGGGGGCTTAAAAATGGAAAGTTTCCACAGGAGATGTTTGGTAATTCTCAACAGCTTTTTTTTTTATCCGAGGCAGCTGCTGATAGAAAAACATCCTCCAAAAGTGTGTAGACATGCCTCAGGTAAAAAATGTTAATGGTGCATCGGAGTTAAAGGAGGAAACAAAGAACAACTGTTACAAAACACACACTCAGCAGTTTTTTTAGTCAGAAGTGGAGGGGGAATTTCCACATGGACAATTCGTAATAATATTAAGGAAAACTCCACAGTGCAGGTTCTATAGTCCATCACCTCAAGCAATCATAATTGTATAATATGTATAATATCACAAATCATAACTGCATCCCTATTGTTCTGTGACATACGGCTATACAATATAGGCAAAAGTTTGTGGACACAAGGCCATTACATCATATCTGGCTCTTCGCCAAACTGTTGCCGCAAAGTTGGATGCACACAACTGTACATTATGCTTTATAATGACAATTTCCCCTTCACCGAAACTACCAAAGATATGAGATTGGCACAGCATGGGATGTTGCCGTGACCGAATTCCTGGGAAACATCCAAAAATGATGTCTTTGTATTGAAGAAAATGACTATCTGCCAGTAATACATCATGATGTTGAAATGTTTTTGCTTTGCCTGCAGAGAGCATGTTGTGTAAGGAGCCAGTTTAA
>JAOUWY010000003.1:8373782-8386298 GCA_025728095.1 Prietella phreatophila
CTGTACACTCACTACTTTACATTGTAGCAAAGTGTCATTTCTTCAGTGTTGTCACATGAAAAGATATAATCAAATATGTAGAAACATGTGAGGGGTGTACTCACTTTTGTGAGATACTGTAGTATTCAGTACTTAGCTTATACCAAATATGGACATAGCAGTTATTGCAGTAGCAGCCAGGTAAAGAGTATAATAGTGGCAGGATATTAAATATGATATTTCAAATATAGTACCACAAAAAATGCATGGGAGTGAGATGGTGTTCAGATCAGAGTGTGTGTGTATGTGTATGTGTGTGAGTGTCAGGCCAGTCTCTGAGTATTGAGGAGGACTGTTACACAGTCTCGCCGCGAGTGCCCGAATGCTTCGGCACCATTTTCCAGACAGCAGGAGGGTAAAGATTTTGTGTGAGGGGTGTTTGCGGTCATCCATAATGCTTGTGGCTTTGCAGATGCAGCGTGCGGTGTAAATTTCTATGATTGAGTGAAGAGAGACCCCGATGATCTTCTCTGTTGTCCCCATACATTATTCATTTGTATGAATTGTTTTATTGTTTTTATATCCCTTTCAGAGATATAATTGAAGCCATAAAATACAGTCTCCTGAAAAAGGGACGTTTCTCTTTTTAAAAATTTTTTTTTATTCAGTAACAGTATAGTTACTGAATAATTCATCAGTTACTGAATAACTCAAGACTTTAAAGGGTTAAATTTAGATTGTCCATAACCTAACAGACAAATCAATCTAATTATTCATGCAGTGTTATTATATGGCAAATGTACAAAAAAGTCATGCAGTTAATTATTTCTCTCGAGGGCCTGGATACAATGCACTTCTTTAGAGGTGATCATCTTGTAGTTTAATTCTGAAACTCAGCTTCGCTTTTCTCTCAGAGGAATCTTTATTTGTGCACACGGCTTGTTCTATCTTAATGCTGCATAAAGTTCTGGAAGGTTCTCCTCCTTGAAACCGTCATTATCATTTTCATTGTAAAGCGACCCTGATAGTGCTTTATAAATTAAACGGATGCTTCTCCGGCTACTTATAGTAATCATACGTACATTGTAAACTTGTGGTGTTGTGCATTAGGGCAGCTGTGTGCTCACCGTTCAGCTCAGCGATGACGAGCTGTGTGAAGGAGAGGACGTGGAGTTTTTCCTGCTCTTCACCGGATCCACTCAGAGACATGTGAGCAGCACATTGAAGATCAGCCATGACACCCTACAGCTGGTGTGTCCGGGTACGTACTGTTTCTTCATTTACACAATAAGAACGACGAGCCTTAGAAGGAACCTTAGACTCATAATCCAGATCTTGACGTTGATGTACCAGGAACTTGATCCTTAGTCGTTTAAAGACACACTCAAGGGACAAAACCAGAAAATAACAACAACCATAAGATAACCAGAGGAACTAAGCAAATTAGGGAATCCGAAATGTAGACTGTGATGATTGTGAAAGAAGAACCTACACAGATAATAAGACAATAATAACACTACTTACTACTTAAGGGCATGGTGTGAACAAATAAGACATGAGTGTTAATAGTGAACAATGGTCATGGCAGAGACATAGCTACAAATTTATTTCGGAAATGTAAGTGTGATGCACTCTTGCATTTTTATTTTTTTGTATAGTAGTAGAACTATACTATATGTAGTATAATCATCATTTTTCATTTCATTATTTTTACAGCACGATATACCATCCACCAATCTTGCCATATTTAATACAGTTTATTACAGTTCCACTGAAAAGAATAATAATAATAATAAAAAACATGCTTTACTTTTTAAGAGTTTAGCGGTCTGGCTTGTAGCTTTCTCACATGCATGACCTCACTTGATGAATCCTGTTTTTCACTATAGCAGCTGGTGGCCAATTAAATGCGATTCAACAAGCTAAGAGATGTGTTCATTTGACATCTGGGTGGTTAAATAGGGAGGATGGCTCTGTTGGCTTTTTTATGAACATCATTATAGTGCAGTTACGGCACAAAACAATGTTCTTTGACATACATGCAGTCAGCTGCTTTATCTTTACCAGCCACACGTTTGACACTGTCATAAAACAATTTCAGCTAAACTCGAAATCCATCCCAGCTACGACTCTGGTCACGGTTAGCGCAAAGCTGGAAAACCAGTGAGGAAAACGGGAAGCAAGAATGATGGAAATCCCTGCAGTGAAACAAGAGACATGCACATAGAGATCATAGAGTTTTAGACTAAATCAATACAAATATAACGTGCCATGCAAATGTAATATATTGTGAATAATTAGATGCTGTAGAATAGTCTTAATAATAATGATAATGGGGGGCAGTGGTGGCTTGACAGTTAAGGCTCTGGGTTACTGATCGGGAGGTTGGGGTTCAAGCCCCAGCACTGCCAAACTGCCACTGTTGGGCCCTTGAGCACGGCCCTTAACCCTCTCTGCCCCAGGGATGCTGTATCATGGCTGACCCTGCGCTCTGACCCCTGCTTCCTAACATGCTGGTGCATGCAAAGAAAATGATTTCACTGTTCTGTAATGTATACGTGATAAATAAAGACTCATTATCATTATCATATTAATTTGTGAAATACTGTATGGCTTTCGCAGTTATTTTTTCTGCCAGGCTGTAAAATAGAACATTTTATACATCCTAATTTTTAACACACTATTTTGTACACACAGCAGCAGAAAGTGTGAATCTAAGGCAGGGGCGAACACTTCACCTCCAAAGACACAGCACACATAATTAATCACAAGATTATTTATTTGTTTAATATTTCTCTATTTAATGAACAGTGACAGTTCATACCGAGTTACACTTGAGTTGTGAAATAAATGTCACGAAATAAAACGACCCAAAAGTATCATCAGAGTCACAGATAATTGAGCTTGGCACTGAACTTGCACGACTGTATGGCAGAGTACACACTACATGAATTACATGACTCAGAATCGCTGACCCTTTCTCACTACATGACTTTAATTACGCACGAGCCCTTTGTTTGGTGGATGTAAGGGTGAGCACAGTGTAGTACATGAGCGCTTGTAGAAGAGTTCGTCTGGGGAGAAATCCTTCAGCCAAATTACACTTCAGTGAATAGTTTGTACTAAATAATAATTTGTAAATAAGACAAAATGTGAAATGAGAGGATGGGGAGGAAACCCTCTTTGTGGACATATGAGCAGTGAGGACTGTCTGTTCTGCAAAGAGAACAGGGGGTATTTAGAAGCATTACTATTGTGCTTATAGTTTGGTCTCGCTCTCCCACACAGATAGATGGATGATAGGACTGGATTCAGTGATTTGTCGGGCACGACTGCCTCGCCGACTCTCATTGGCTGTTTCTCATCCTTGTACTTATGACTCGAAATGCCTAGTGTGGTATGCACAAGGCTTATTTTACACCTGAGGTCTAAAATAATAATTTGCAAGTTCATTGTGAACTACTGACTCCATACGCTTATCTCAGTTCTGAATACACTGCTATGCTTTTAGACCATAAGTTCATCTTGTACTTGATGTAGGTCAATAGCAATAAATTTTTGTATGGTATGGATTAAACAGAACAAACAGTTCACTATGCAGTACATCATGTCAGTGAACCACACTAGAACCATTTTAGAACCTCATGCAAGTATAAAAGATTGCACGTTTCTCTTAGCACACTACAACAAAAATGGCAAAGAAGCAAATTGCTTGAACCCACACACCACACACACACACACACACACACACACACAGACACAACGTACTTTTCCTTTAAAGAGGAACGTTGTTTGCATTAACTTAACCACTTTCATTTAACTGAGAGCCATTTTCTTGGGAAGGTGTAGGAATGTGGTGGTTGTGAGAGAGTATAGTGAATGTTTAACAAAGGAATTAGTGATGTACATGGGTTTGTGTGTCCAGAGGCATTGCTGTGTGTTTACTGAGTCTAGAATATGTCCAAACTCTATGTTTGTGATGTTGCATCACATCACTTTCGGTCCCTTTTCGCTTGATTGCCAGCAACATGGCTCGACCATCCTGCTCATATGTCTGCCTTGTCACACCAGCAGAGACGCAGCAGCACTCAGGATGGCAACACAACATGCTCAGTGATCTGATTAAGGGCTCAGGTGGATTGAAGCAGACAGAGTAGGGCACAGCGAGCATTAAAGCCCACAGAGAATGCACTCACATTATCTACATTATCTGGCTGGGTGTAATCGAGTGTTACACAGAAACAGGAAGAACTGACTGGATTACCATTAGTAACTTGAGCTAGGAAAGCTCATTTCTCAAGTCTTCATTTCTCATTTCAATTTTATTTCTAAATTTTGTACAAGTTCTTATTTTGGCCAAAACTGAAGGAAACATCATGTTGTCTTCTTAAAGGGGGTGGAGCTTGCTTTTTCAGTGGAGTGGAGGTTTGTTTTGTGGTGAGAACCGTTAAAGACTGTTTATGCAATTAATGAGTGTTTGGGAATTCTCGATTCATTTCATCGCCTGCAACGAAGGACAAATCCAGATCAGTTGCTAACTCATCAGTTTACTCTTCAAACGAACCTTTGACACATGTAGCATACGGAGCAACACTCGAAGGAGCAAACAGCATCAGTTTAATGACCCTACATTATTCCACAGCGCTGCTGAATTCTCAAATCTGATTGGTCAGGCCAGACGGTGGATTAATTTTTTTTCTAGTCATTTTTAGTCAGTTTTACTCTAAACTAAAATGACATTTTATAGTTGACGAGAAAACATAAAAATTAAACCTAATATTCACACGTTTTGTATATTAACATGTCTCAAGAAAAACATGTGAAAACTGCCCTTGCTGTGAAAACCTGATCTCCTGAAATAATAACACTACAGTGAGTACATTACTATAATACAATATTGTGAATTCTTTATGATTTCGTTCTTCATTGTCCATGTTTTGGTACGTAGTACCAAAGAGCGTATTCACAACGTGACATACCGTTCTACCTAGCGACTTACTTACATTCAAGTTCACTTGTACATTCGTGCCATTTTGTGCAGAAGAAAGTTGTAATATCAGGTTTATGTTGTGTATACAGTGTGTCTGATTAATCTCATATGTGTATAGGATGCGTTTGAGTAAGTTAATTACTCCGCTAGTAAAGTGCTTCAGTTGACCGCTGCTCATCTTCAGCTTAGAAAGCTTAAGTGGCTCAATCCCCGACATTACTGACTATGACTGGATTAGTTGAAACTAGAGATGCACCGATGTATCGGCCGATACCGATTATAACCATAGGCTATTTTTCACGCTATGGGCTATCGTTTAAATCTGATGATCAGATTATATCTGATGATCAGGGCCGATTATAGCCTGTCAATCAAACGATGGTGGGAAACTACATCGATTTCGCGCTGTGCGTAAAGATGGTGTCTCTTGTGTTGAATTACTTTGAATTGGGAGACAATGATGACAAAAAGCTTTTGTAAGCTCTGCACTGCATGTTAATGAACGAGTGCTTTTACACCAGATGCTGCAGCAGTGAAGCAGGAGGTTCGGCATCGAGTCTAATTTATTTTTTGTCGCACTGCCCGAGCTGAATTAAAGGGCCAGTACACTGTTGAAAGATTTAAATGAAGATGAGTTGACAAAAAGTGTATATATTGCACAGAAAAATATATTTGTAGTGTATTTCATATCCAGTTAATGTTAATATGAGTTAATCATCAAAAAAAGAGTTGATATTATATATTACCAGTTTGATGTCAGTGATGAAGTAGAAATGCTTTTGTTAGTGGGGAGTGAATGTGAGACTACCAGGAGGCTTTTTAGAATTCAGTCAATGTTAATATGCATTTATAACATTCAGTAAGTTAAGAAATCTCACTTTAGTCTTCAGAATTTAGGTCATGTGTTAATGTTCATTAGAATAATGTGTTTTGTGTTTATGAGACCAGTTACCGTGAAACAACTTGCTGAAATGGAGAGAATAACATTTTTATTTGCATTTCTTTCAGAATTGTTGAATTAATTATTATTAATTTAAAAGAAGGCATAAAATGCAGAACTATCAGTTATCGGTATCGGCGTCGGCCGATATCACTCGTATCGGCTGAGGAATTTAGTATCGGTGCATCTATTTGAAACACTAGATCTATTCTTCCTAGATTATTCTTCTTCAAAAATCATTTTTAGTACACTGGTAATATCTTGCGTGTAATTTATTTCAACACTGTTTGAATTAAAATCAGTGCTAGTGCTTGCTACACGTCTTACATTCGAACGCACACAGTTTTTGCATTCAAATGTGCATTTCTGTCTTACATTCAGCAAATATTCGAAGATCGAATTTTGATAGTCGAGAGGACAGAAGCAGCTGGAATGGCTAAAATGTTGGTGACATTCATTCTTATGTAATCTAACACACCCGTAAACACAACGGGCAATATCAAAGTCAGGAAAAATGATCGAGGTCATGCCAATATACAGTCTGATAAGCTGATCACATAATTTTCGTGACAGATAATTTGGGTAGTGTAAACTGTCAAACTAATATCTTTATACTTGGGTAGTATAATAAACTGTCAAAAATGGAATATCAGCACATGTCTTGTCTGTCAGCCACTCATTTCTGCACATAGAAACTCAGCCAGCCAGAATGTTTTGACTTTGTGGTCAGCTTGGTTGGTCTTTATGGCAAGTATGAAGCGATTGAGCGCTAAAGCTAGTCAAGGCCCAATACGGCTGGGTGTGGTACAAATAGCTGATGGGTGTGCAGAGGAATTTCCTGGGTGGACTTATGACCCCAGCTTTAGTTTTTCTGTCTTTATGGGTTTGCTAGTGTAATATTTTGTCAGGAAGGTATGAGACGTGTCATTTATGGCATGTTAATTATTGAACATACCGAATTCTTCATTCTCATTTCCTGAGCTCTGTTGTGTTATTATAAATAATGTTTTCATGCATCTGTCATGTCAGTTCCTTTTTTTTTCTTAATTTTTGGGTAACACGTTGGGAAACAGCAAGCTCACACTGTGACTGTATATTACTGCAGACTTTCCTGCTTGGTGCTTGGTTGATGTAACCTTGGACTTTGACAGTCTTGTGTGTTGCTGTGTAGGGTGAGACTTGGCTGTCACTTTTACAGGAACCACAGGCTCCCGCTGTACTGCTTATGGGCTGGGTGTGGGTTGCCATACAGATAATGAGTCCACTTTACTGCTGTGAGGAAGCTGGTACTTTAACACTGCGAGGTTTCTAGGAAAGAAAGAGCATTTTCCTGTATAACATGCCTCGTACGAAAGTGTTTGTCTGTTTGGCATATGGCGTGTACATTCCAATGGTCTTTTGCAGTAGGTGTAGCATTTTTCATTATATATAGTCATTACAGCATGATTACAGGTTAGTTAAGAAATTACAGTCCCTTATTTGAGTCACATTTAATTGCATACATGAAGTCATTACCTCTTTATTAGGTCTTTAATGTTAAACCTTAAATGTTGTACTTTATATAATTTGTAATGTGGCTGGGCAATATTGTGAAAAATTACCCAGAGTACCCCTCATTCATTAAAATAGCGCAGATTTAAGTGCATAGTAGAGTATAAAAGGAAATACGAGGCATCTGGGTGTGAATCATGCAAGATCGTGCCTCATATATGTGCGTCTAATTTGTTGCAACAGTGGACCAATCAAATGAAAGTGTTTAGCAGGAAAAAGATCCCAGGAAAGTATATTGCATGGGGAAAAAAATATAAGGTTGTTGCAAATAAAAACAAGGTAGTCAGTGAACTCAATTTATAGTTGGTATTCGATTTATTTTGGACCAGTTCAGATTAAATCTTTAGTTATTAATGTTGGTGAAGCAGGTTTCCATGTTCCATCCTAAACTAATCTGACATGTTCTTTCTGTGTTTTCTCCCTCTTCAGCCCATGACCGCTGTGAGTCACTGGTGGTCACTCTGTGTTCTGGGGGTCCAGATGGCCTCGTTCATCACCTGTCCTCAGAGCAGATGTGTTTTGTCCAGGACTTGGCCTTAGACATGGCCCAGTTCCTGGTTAGTGCAGTGGTCCAGGAAGAAGGGACAGAGGGGGCACTGTTGCTGAACGAGTGTCACATTCCTCTGCAGGAGTGTGAGAAGATGGACCAGAGCCTGGCGCTCGCCTTCAAACACCTCACACTGCCTCCTGAGTGGAGTCTGTTAGGAGACAATAACGGTGAGAGCCACTTTAGAGAAAATGTGCTGGTCCAGTCTATGCAATAATAATTGTGTGGCA
Organism: Prietella phreatophila; assembly: GCA_025728095.1. Lineage (NCBI taxonomy): Eukaryota > Metazoa > Chordata > Actinopteri > Siluriformes > Ictaluridae > Prietella > Prietella phreatophila. Next base: position 8,382,020 of record JAOUWY010000003.1, read on the forward strand.
ACCCACTGAAAATGATTCACATGGTCGAATCTTGATATTTCTACAATATGAAGTTTTGAAAACTACTATAAAGTGCTACACCCAAGAGTGAAAAAAGGAAGCAAAATTGATGTAAGGCACAAATGCTTCTGCTTACTGTAAAAATGTTTAAGACTCCTGTTCACATTCATAACTGCAAAGTCTCTGGACTGGGATTGAAATCCATCACTTTCCAGTTCTCTTCTGCAGTTCAACTAACAAAGCTAAATATACAAAAACAATGTACGAACCACAAGTAATACAGGACACCATACAAGCTATGACTCATATTAATTCATTTAAAAACCTGTAGAGGGCGTCTGAGATTCAGAATAGGAGCTATAGTCTGAACTGTCTGGACAGTTTAGCTGTGTTTTGAATAACTAAACAATTATTTGATATATTTACAAAATGAGATGTTCTGTGGATGGTATAAGCAGTTGGCAGCACCCAGGAAGTTTCTCAAGTAGCAGCAGAAACACTGCTGTTATTCTTACCCTCTCTATCACTGTTTTTTCCCATTTCTCATTCCCATTTGGTTGCCAGGGTTACCATGACTATAACGCATGCCATTCTAGGACAAACATTCTGGGTGGATTATAATAACAACTCTGCATCTTTAGGACCCAGTCTTTGTGCATGGAGTGTAGACCGCTTAAGTCTCATTAAACAGGAAATTATTAATGTATTTTGCTACATTCACGACTACATCTGAGATTGTTTAGACCGGTTGATACACTCAAGTCTGTAATTATATGTATGGTATTTCTATGAGCCATATAAACAGAAGTGTGGCAAAACTTTTAGTTCCTTAAGTAGTACCTCATGACATCTGCAAATACTTTCACTCTCTACTATAGGATCAACTGAAATAATATATAATTCAGTGTTTAACCTTATTGTAAAATAAGAGATTTGAAAAACAGTGTAACTCTATTATGTAGAGTTCAGGAATCATGGGCATAAAACATAGGGTCAAATATATGTATTATATGTAAAATTATAGGTGAAATAAAAAGGTCAAACCGATTAACGGAGATGAACTAGAAGAAAAAAACATGGCTTGATATCATACGAAACATCCAACGAGACTTACGTAACCGAACACAAACAACAGGATATAAACAGACAAACTAATTAAAGGGCTAAACACAGAACAGGTGCACACATTCGGGTAACAACCATATGACATGACCCAAGGGAGGAGGCAGGACCAAAACCAAAACAAAGGCACATGGCAAAGCATAAACAAAAAGCGCATAGGGAAATAACAAACACATGCAGTGCTTGCGATGCTGGGAAATGTGCCACATGCTGAGAGGGTGAATTTGTGACAATGCTTTTATCAAAAGCAAGTTACCATTGAGCTGAGGGTCAAGGGACTTGATCAGTAGCACCTCGGGATACGTCCTTCTTATCACTTAGCTTAAAGCCTTCCCCACTGAGGAGGGATTTTACACCGATCAAATAACAGAAACGTCACTCTCTGGTTAATAAATAATAATGACAAATCCAGCTACATGGTAAGAAATTAGTTCAGCGACAATTTGCAGTATGTGAACGCTATAAAGGAGGAGCACAGAACATTGGTGCACGAGTTTTCAAAGCAAAAAAAGAATAGACGACATATACGTCCACCTTCTTCACCCTGTATGACCATCTCTTGTACATAAACCTCTGTATTAAACTCTATTGAACTTGATTCAAAGAGGAGGAGTGTGTATATAAAAGGGAAAGAAGGTGATGGAGAGAGAAAACATCTTTTATGTAGGTTTGCATGTCAGGGCAGCACTGCAATTACTTTTGTCTAGCAATTTTTAATTGAAAATGAACACTTGAATGTGCCATCCCATTCAACATTGCACTTACTTGCCCAATGAAAAGGGACACGTCACTTTGTTGAGTCTAGGCTGAACCTGTCTCCTGCTTTTTGTGCTGACACAATGGTTACAAATCACCCAATCACATATGTTGACATGCTTCGCTATTCAAGTGAAGTTGATATTAAAGTGAAAGCAAGGATACTTTGAGCTGCTGCTAAAACATTGGAACTGTTTTGGACTACCTGTTTTCTGAGTATGCTGACATTTGTGCTGTAGATCTGGAGCCTCGAGAGACTCTTTTGCACTTTGCTGCTCGTCGTGGGCTCGAGCGAGTGACAGCCTTCCTCCTGCAGCAGCCTGGAGCGAGACGGGCACTGGCACTTCCCAACAGAGAAGGCGCGACCCCAGCTACCCTGGCACAGGGTTGTGGACACAGTGCGCTGCTAGAGCTACTCACACAGTGAGTGAATCATCACAGCAGTGAGCTACTACACTCATGGGGTTTGCAAACTAACCCTGGGATTATGTTAAAGCAAACTTTCACACAATTATGCAATCATAAAGTACAGCAAGTGTAATATGTACCAATTAGCAGGATACAGTTAGCTTAAGGATTTACTAACTGGGTTCCATTGTTAGCAACATGAAGGTTTTCTGGGCATATTGAATGTTGCCCAGATACATTAATGAAAGACTAAATTTGAATAACAAAATCTAACTGGCTCTGTCCAGCTTAGATTAATAATTATCCACATTCACATTTTCAAATGTATTTTATTTACTGTAGCCCAAAGCTAAGTTACCTAAAAGATAATTAAAAGATAATTTCAATTTGTGTTGGCTGACTAAACCAAGCAGTCATTCCCTCAGAACTTCAGAATATAATGAATGGGCTAATGGGAAAATTCGAAAGTGCGTTTTACAGTACATGTAAACAGATCAGCCATAAGATTAAAACCACCTGCCTAATTATGTGTAAGTCCCTCTTGTGCTGCCAAAACAGCTCTGACCCGCTGAGGCGTGGACTCCACAAGACCTCTGAAGGTGTGCCGTGGTATCTGGCACCAAGATATTAGCAGCAGAACCTTTAAGTCCTGTCAGTTGCAAGGTGGGACCTCCATGGATTGGACTTGTTTTTTCAGCATATCCCACAGATGCTTGTTCGGATTGAGACCTGGTCAACACTCCTCAAACCATTACTGAACAGTTTTTGGAATTGTGGCAGGAAGCATTGTCCTGCTGAAAGAGGCCCCTGCCATACTTTTGCCATGAAGGGGTGTACTTGGTCTGCAACAATGTTTAGGTAGGTGGTATGTGTTAAAGTGATCCAGCAGAACATTGCCCAGAGTATCACTCTTCCTCTGCCGGCTTGTCTTCTTCCCATAATGCATCCTAGTGCCATCTTTTCCCCAGGTATGCGATGCACACGCACCCACATACTGAGCAAGCTGCAATACACTGTGTGCTCTGACACCTTTCCATCATTGCCAGCATAAACTTTTTCAACAATTTGCGCTACTGTAGCTTTTATGTGGGATCGAACCAGACGTGCTAGCCTTTGCTCCCATGTGCGCCCATAACCTTGTCGCCAGTTCACCGGTTCACACCCCACAACACCTGCCGTTTTTGGAAATGCTCTGAAATGTCGTCTAGCCATCAGTTTGTTCCATGCCAACGTCGCTCAGATACTTACACTTGCCCAGTTTCCTGCTTCACTTTCTGTCAAATATATGCCACCCCTTGACAGGTGCTATTGTAATGAGATAATCAATGTTCTTCACTTCACCTGCCTGTGGTTTTAATGTTATGACTGATCAGTATATTTATGCCACAGCACTGTTGAATTCTTTATTATGATTGGTCAGAAGGTTTTGATTAATTAATACATGGATATCAACACTTTAAAAAAAAGCAAGTATTTTCACAACACACTCTCACTGACCACTTTTTACTTTGCAAATATCCAGTCAGCCAATCATGTAGCAGCAGTGCAATGCATAAAGTTAAGTAGACACAGGTCAAGAGCTTCGGTTAATGTTTACATCAAATATCAGAATGGGGGGAAAATGTGATTGGCATGTTGCACATTCTGAGATGCTTTTCTGCTCACCGTGGTTGTAAAGAGTGGTTATTTGCATTGCCATAACTTTCCTGTCACACCATTCTCCTCTGAATTTTAACAGTAACAAAGTATTTCAGTGTGTTTGTGTGAAAATCCCAGGAGATCAGCAGTTTCTGAAGTACTTCAATCATCCTGGCACCAACAACCATGCCATGGTCAAAGTCACTGAGATCACATTTCTTCCTATTCTGATGTTTGATATTAACTCAAGCTCTTGACATGTATCTGCATAATTCCTGTATACCGTAAATTCCGGACTACAAGCCGCTACTTTTTTCACAGACTTTGAACACTGCGGCTTAAACAATGACGCGGC